>JBAGKK010107544.1:0-25713 GCA_037177015.1 Euceroptres primus
AGTCACGTTTATGAAATTGTTTGTTCTATCAAAGTTTGTTTACCTGCGAAGGATAATGCTCTGTTGGCAAGTGATTTCACCGACGAGAAATGACGTCACAATCTGTTTTCGAAAGTTAGGTTATGTTCCAGGTAATTTACATCATCATGTAATAAACTAAGGACGTAAAATACCTGGTAAATTAGTGTAAAAAACCATGTAATTTACCTCAGGTATTTTACTTGCACAACCCTAGGTTCCAGCAACTAATCTTTATCGTTTACCCTTTCTCTGGAGAACGTGTTGGCGCAGATAGTTTACACGCATACATGTATACATACGTGTGTGCGCAAATTCCTGCTGCGCAACTTCTACTTTCCCCTCCGAGCGACCACCACCTTTTCAGATTCCCCCTGAAATCTTGAAATGGTGGAAGCCCGACTGTAGTTGGATCATGGCTCTAACCAGATTGGACATTTTATCGCAAATTGGGCGATTTGAATGAGCTGGATATTGTTCCTTCCGAAGACCAAAAATTTATAATGTTGCACAAATACAGTTGGACATGTACCATTTCAATATTTCGGGGAGAATCTTGAAATGATACAGGTCCCTCGGAGGGGATTTTGAAGTTGCGTAGTAGGCATTTGCGCATACACGTATGTATGCATATGCAGGCGTAAACTATCTGCGTAAACGCCTTCTCGAGAGAAGGGGCCAACGATCAAGACTGGTTGCCGGGAACTGGAAATGGTACAGGTCCGACTATACATGTATTGGGCGACTTATTTCTGAAGTTTGACACAATTGACAGGCACAGACAGGGATGACAGGTGGCATTTCTCATGCTTTTTAATGACGTTAGTGCCAATGCATATATTTTTAATAACTTTCACTCTAGCACTTTTTGGAAAAATGTAAAACACAGTATGGAAGACTATAAATAGTGAAAAAGGAAAAGAATCTTTGACTAGATGGACTAGATTAAACAGAATACAACCTCTATCTTTCGTGATGAAAGATGAATGTACCGTTACACCTCGCGTATTCTCACAGGACAGCAGGTCATGACCTTTCTCCAAGAGGCAACAGGTAACACGTTCTTGATGAGAACCAAAGAATTTTGCTCGCGTGACGTTTTTAAAAGCTTCTTTAACGTTTATCGAAATCCGAAACTTGATTGCGAGAATGAGCGATATGGAGGTTCGTCGCAGAAAAACAAAAACGTTGGACACTAAACACAGCCCGAATTTTAACTACAGCGGCACAACCAACGTTACAGAAAAAGTTTTCCAGAAAGTGGTAAGTAAAATTGTAAACTCTATTTTTACAAACTCTAGTACATCAAAAATGTAAATCCTCTTACATAAATTGTATATAACGAGAAATTCTTATTCTTAACATAATTTTTTACGTGATTTAAAAATTTTGCAATTTATAAATTTATGTAAACAGTTACTTTTTTTAAACAGAAAAGTGTCCAGCTGTCTTTGGAAACAACTAATAAGCAGCTAGCTAAACAAAAAGTTGAAAAACTTTCATCGGATAAGATCATCGATGAGAAAAAAGAACAAATTTTACCTGGAATATCTCATAATGAAAAAATCGAGTCATTAGTCATTGATTCGTCACCAGCTCGAGTTAAAATAAATTTTGAAATAGATGTAGTAACTGTGATTTTACTACTTGCTGGGCTTGCTACTCGACTCTATCGCCTAGAAGAACCTCGTAGCATTGTGTACATTTATTAAATATTATCCATGAATTTATGAAACTTCTAATAAGTGTGTTTGCACTGTCTAAAATTTCTGAACATTTTTTAACAGATTCGATGAATTACATTATGGCAAATACGTAAGTCTCTATATGAAAAGAACATTTTTCTTCGATTCTCATCCTCCCTTGGGAAAGCAGCTCGTATCGGCTGCAGCGTACTTGGCCGATTTTGATGGCCAGTTCAAATTTGATAGAATAGGGAGCCCATATGGAGAGAAGGTTCCTCTCTTTGCATTAAGACTAATACCAGCATTATGTGGCAGCCTTTTAGTTCCTACAGCTTATCATTTGGCATTAGAATTGGGATTTAGGCACTGGAGTTCTTCAATAGTAGGATTAATGTTGCTTTTCGGTACGATCTGTGTTAGTAATTATATTACGCATTACACACTTGTAAAAATATTTAAAAACTTGACATTTCAGATAATGCTCTCTTGACTCAATCACGCTTCATTCTCATGGAAAGCATCCTGATCCAATTCTCACTGATGGGCTTGCTGTGTGTCATGAAATTCAGAAAAGTCATGCTTCGACCTTTTATTTTTGCTTGGTGGACATGGTTGACACTGGCGGCTGTAAATTTAACGTGTGCATTATGGTATGTGTATATTCAAATAATTCTTCCATCAAAGTTGAACTGATTTAAACAAATTTTCTTCTAGCGTCAAGTATGTAGGATTCTATTCCTTATTTCTCGCACTTGTCCTGATTGGTCGAGATTATTGGAGTTTGCTTCCAAGAAAGGAATTATCAAACTTGGTACTCTGGGGACATTTACTAGCGAGGCTTTTCGTCCTTTCCACTGTTATTGTATCAGTGTACTTGGGAATATTTTATATCCACCTGTCTGTTCTCACAAAAGCTGGACCACACGATTCCGTAATGACCAGTGCATTCCAAGCTAGTTTGGAAGGAGGCTTAGCAAGTATTACCAAAGGGCAACCTTTGCAAGTCACACACGGTTCGCAAATAACACTTCGTCATACGTATGGAAGAGCTTGTTGGTTGCACAGTCATAATCAAGTCTATCCTCTGAGGTATCCCGATAGACGTGGAAGTTCTCATCAGCAACAAGTAACTTGCTACTCGTTCAAGGATGTTAACAATTGGTGGATCGTCAAGCGCCCAGAGATAAACGATTTAGTTGTTACAAAGCCTAGCGAGCCTATAAAACATGGAGAAGTTATACAAATAGTTCATGGAATCACGAGTCGTGCTTTAAATTCGCACGACATTGCGGCTCCGATGACGCCACAAAGCCAAGAAGTATCGTGTTACATTGATTATAATGTTTCTATGCCTGCTCAGAATCTCTGGCGGGTGGAGATTGCTAATCGAGATCAATCTGGCAATGTCTGGCATGCCATTCAGAGTCAAGTGCGATTAATTCATGTAAATACTGAATGTGCACTAAAATTTAGCGGTCGACAACTACCCGATTGGGGTTACAATCAGCATGAAGTTGTAGCCGACAGAATTATTGAACAGTCAAATGCAATATGGAATGTGGAGGAGCATAGATACACGAAAAGTGAGGACCAGAAGCAAAGAGAACGAGAATTGATTAATGCAGAGATGATACCTTTAAAAGCCACAACTCTAACTTTCTGGGAAAAATTTTTAGAGTTGCAAATAAAGATGCTGCTTGATGGTCACGAAGTACAAAACAGTCATATGTACTCGAGTGGACCTTTAGAATGGCCGCTGTTGACGAGAGGCATCGCATATTGGGTTTCTACTAAAAGCAATGTACGCTAAAATAAATCCAAGTTCTTTTTTCTTTCATACTTAACAAAAACTGATGTTTGTTTCAGGCACAAATTCATCTCTTGGGTAACATAGCAATTTGGTACTCTGGAACGTTTGCAGTGATATTATATTCAGGACTCTTGATATTCTACTTAATGAGACGTCGGAGACTCTGTTACGACATCTCCGAAGTTGAGTGGTACAAATTTTCAACTATTGGTGAAGTTTTACTAGCTGGGTATTTTTTACACTATTTGCCTTTCATATTTGTTGAAAGAACTCTATTTTTGCATCATTATTTGCCGGCATTTATATATAAAGTATTACTAACAGCTGGCACGATAGATCATCTATACTATCTACTCAGGTGAGTTCAATATACACTCATCTCGCGTAACTGTGCCGGCTTCACGTTTGTTCACGCTTGACTGCCCCCCCCCCTGAGCGTCCCGTGACGCCCTACACTGCCATGTTGACATAAGAGTGCTCGCTCAGCGCTTTAAATCTGGTTCAAACTGGATTTTAATAGTGCCCATTACTGTATCGACTAGACCCGAGTCCGGCACAGTTTCGAGAGATGAGTGTATTTGATTAGTCATAAGGAGATTATTATTTTATCATAAAGTACCTCTATCTAATGCTCATAATATTTTATTCGTTTCAGTGTTCATTTTAAGCGAAAACATCTTTTATCGATCTTCAAGATGGTCACTGTCGTTTGGATTGGTTTCATTATTTTTGTTTTTCGAAAGTTTGCCTCTCTCAGTTATGGAATGACACCTTTAAGTGCGAAAGAAATTTTAAAACTGAGGTGGAGCGAAACATGGGATTTCATTATTCATAAAACTTAGAATTATATTCAATCGTACTATTACAGCATTTTATACCGAATGACAATGTGTGCTCGTGGACATTTTTTATTTTTATATATATTTTTAATCACGCGTTAACTTCCAAAAGAACATTCGAAGCACGTAAAAACTCGAGGATACTTTTACAAAAACAAATTCTCTTTATATAGAGATATAAATATCGTTGAATTATTAATAAATGTAAGCATATTATTATTTTACGGCAATAGAGTGCATATGTTGTACTGCAATATATTTTTTAAAATGTATAATTTAAGATAAAAATGCTAGAGAAATTTTAGAGAAATTCTCTCAAGCATTGAACAATTTTTTAGGTTTTTATAAAATTATTTAATTTATTTTGTTATCTTTAAATCTTAAAAACAAACTGACAGTGAATATTGTAGTAATGTGTTAATGGGGTGGTAATTATTGCATTGTAAAAAAACATAATTTAAAAAATTACCACCATTCATTCTCTTAAACAAAATAGCTAATGTTCTTTTTATTTTTTGAACATAAATAAGTACTTGACATTTCAAGCGAATTAACAAAAAGTAAAATATATCATACAAATCAACGATAATATCGGGAAAATTATATATTTGTATTGCGTCGATCATCAAACGACTGTGCAAATTTAATCCACATCTGCGAAGACAATAAAAAATGAAAAGCTCTGTTAAGGAATTGAGGGGCAATCCACAAATTATGTAAGGTTCATTTCAATCCTTTTCATCAACCTTTTCAATCCTCCCTTGTTCGACAGATGTAGTGTAAGTGTAACAAGAAATTGTTTGACCTTCCCCCCGTTCCCCTTTAACTCTTTCGTAATTTATGGATGACCCCATATGAATAAAATCTCTCTAGGCGAAATTCGTTTTGTAATAATTTACTGCTCTAAAAGTATGTACACACATTTAAATAGATTACGTCCAGATAAATTAGCATTTGTTCTCAAATACCACAGAAGCTTTGACACGAGGATATCAAAATCTAAAAACTGCTACAAATGCTTACTGCTTTAGTTATCTTATTTATAATTGCATCAGCCGCAGAATACTGTACAATAAACTTTTTGCACTCGTACAAAAAGCACAATGTTGAAGGTTTTGTACAATCTTTTACTATAAATTGAGAATTTTTTAAAATATTTGCTTTATACTTGGAGTGAAAAGTTGTCGATTTTTTAATAAACGTGACTTACGTCGGAAGATATTGATGTTTCATTAAGTATGTACAATTGAACTAAAAATTATAATTTATATATAATAATATAAGTCAGAAAAAGGCAAAATACAATTTGTGTATAGTAAATGTGCCTTTTATAGATACAAAGATGCAATGTATCCGGTATAACTAACATTTGATATTAAATTGTACCTGAATTTGTACAAATATTTTTGAACTTTTTTGACCTTGGTAAATAAAAGGTCCACTCACAAAAACAAACGCATATTGACACTAATTGATGTACAACACATTTTCTCTCATATCACAATTCTACAATTTACTCAGATTTGTTTTCTCGTTATCGAAAAATTCAGTGGTACGTGAAGACGATAGATCTAATTAATCCATCTCGAATGTTGTTGTCTACATTACCTACTCCAAAGGTGAAAAGTACAGTATCACAGTTCATACTTTGAGAACAAATTCCCATTGGGTACCGTCCGACTTTGTTGAAAACTACTCCAACTCTATACACCTGTTTTTTTTAGTTATATAAAAAAATTAGTTACACAAGACCTTAATCGAAATTTTTATCAAGCAAACTCAATTAAATTAAATGAAAAAAATAAATCTCACCTTATTTTTCTGTATATAAACTGGACGATTGAATGTAATTTCCACAAGAGTTCCACTGTTAACTTTAGTCGTAAAGTGGGTATAAGTCAACCGAGAACCATCCGAATCGAGAAGATGAGCGTATAAAACTTCAGTGTACGAAGAATCCGTTTGGTACATATTCCCCTGGCTAGTCAGAGTGCTCGACTTGAAGAAAAAAAATCAATATTAAGGTATCACCAACAGTTTCATTGGTCATTTTCTACGAAATCTAATTTTTTAAAGATTTACCTGCATCTGTGTGGGGACTTGAACTCCGAGAACACAAATATTCTTATCAACCGTGAATGTTACAGAGCAATCTAAAACACTCGTATTGACGCAATCCAATGGTGTAAGAACATTTCTGGTACAATAATATTTAACTCCATCCCGGTCGAAAACTGTGTGTGGTGTACTATTTGTCGAAGGAGGCTCTCCTACATCCTGGATTGTTCGCTGAGCTGTTACTAAAGATGAAGGCCCACTTCTTAATGAACTCGTTCGACGGTCCAATTCGTCGGGAGGTGGCAATAATGACGAACGTGCCATTGACGTCGTGGGGAAGTTGAATGAAAAATACGGGTTGTCCACTTTGTAAGGTGTGGTGCATTTTGGATACATGTCCTCAAAATTTGACAAATGTTTAGTCGGGAAACCTGTCCAGTCGGGTGGAACAGCAAACTTCTGAAATTACGAATTGATGAGAAAACATTCTGTAAAACAGTTTTTGTAAAAATAGAAATTAAGGTTATGGCATACCGATTTAAGATGCATCATATTAAATCTTTTTTGTATGCTTGTGGAAAATCCTTCAGGCATACAAGTTTCGCTATTGCTTGACGATATGTTCATCAAAATGGCAAAAGCTTCCTCCTTTGATAATAAAGTAGATCGTCCCGGGCCTTCGGCAAATTCTTGAGGCGTCAGCGTTAAAAATCTGATCTTTGTCAAAGAATTTCCAATAACTGATCTCTGAGATTTTTTATCTGCAGGATCTAATGTCTTTCTAATACATTCTGCTTTTGCCCAACGCTCAACCGCATTAAACAGTTCTATCTCCGAAGAAATTTGCAGTTCATTTTGTTCAAGAACTGTTATAAGAGTTCCCAGTTCTACTTCGTCCCAACTGGATTCCTTCAGAACATCAAGTGTCCTTGTGCAAATTATTTGCAGACACTTTTCCATTAATACTGGCTCTTCAAAGAGCTTGGCAAATTCGTAAGCTCTGCATGCTTTTTTTGGAGATAAATCAGACCACAAAAATTTGGTACATTCTTCGACGAGAAAAGGCAGCATATACTTTTTAGCACAATAACATAATTCACATGCTAATTCGAAGGAACCCAAGTCTACACGATCGGTGTATATGTATTCAAGCAGAGCTTTGAAAGCTTCTGGTTGAACATCTCGTATTGGAATCGGATCGTTTTTTTCAGCCATTCCTCCGTAAAACATTGCCTCGAATACGGGACTCGACATGGCCAAGAATACTTTGTGCCCCTCGAGAACCTGCTGGTGGGGTTCCTGGCCAACAATGAACTTGCAGTCCGACCATTGTCCAGTTTCCAGTAGGTATTGCCCTCTCTGTGAAACCTTTTGTTTTTTTGTCTGCCAATCGCAGGGCAGACCCATTTTTTTCGGGGACCGCTTGTCCGACTGAAAAGAAAAACTTGTATGAATTATATATGAAAAGTTGGAAACTATTTTGTATAAATTGTTTGCTTTTATTACATCAATATTAAGAAAACATTATTATCACAAAATTAAACGTGTGTTTATGAACAAAAATTAATATCTACAAAATAAGTAAAATTTTGTAATCTATTATATCAAAATGTTGATTTTAAAATCTCTCAACAACTTCTATATTTCTAAAATAAGTCGATAATACGTAATACCTATATAATTATAGAGCGGATTTGCTGACAGACTACGAACTAAAATAAAAATAACATGATTTCTTATTTACATGCAAAAAAAAATATATATATATTTATACATATAGGTAAAGTATATTATAGATATGAGTTGTAAGCATTCTTGTCAAAACCCGTTAGATTCTTTCACAAAATGATTGCACAGAAATGTATTCAATTCTGTAAGATGTAGAAACTTTTAAATTGAGCACAAATTTTAGAGAGAAAATAAAACTTGAACTTACGTCCCTCTGAGACAGATCCTTGTTGTTATCCGTATTGAATGATTAGTTCCAGGATATAATCAGAAAATATATGTTTCTTAGGGAAAACACATGTAATCGTTTAGGACGTTTAGATGCTGGGGCTGCTCTGTGACGTGGTTACTTGACGGACGTTTCTATTTTCGCACTCCTCGTGCTGCTACTAAAAATACGTATATGTACTTTGACATAAACAACGCGAACAGTTAAAAAAGTAGCGAGGAACAGTTTCTAGATTATCAAAATACGCGCGGGAAAACTCTGAATTTCCACGGTGAGTGTGAGTTCTTCGAGAAAATGAGACTTTCGATGAATACAGGGTCAAGTTTTTAGAATATTATCACTTGCAGGTACCTAATCAACAGTGGAATGGACTGTCAAAATACAAATGCGACTTGTTATTTTCTGTACACAGAACGCTTCGCCATCTTGACATCTTCAGATTTCAGATGTCATACTTTTCCAAAGTCGTTGATCAACTATTTTTCAAAGATAAAAATATCGTGAAACATTTTTAATGAGCTATTTAATAGAATATAACCTGCAAGTATAAATGTGAATAAAGTGAAATAAAATTTTCAGAGATTTGAGATCGTATTCAAATACAAATGTCACTTTTGTCGTCTTGGAGCAGCCTATAGTTTTAGTATGCAATTGCACGAATGGCACCGAAAAATTCTATTTTGTGAATTAAATTTTAATATACGTGTCGGAAGTTTGATACTTGATTAAATAATCAAGTTTACAATTTGAATACAGGATAGTTAGCGAAAAATCCTTTTTGTGAAAGAGTGCGGTGAACTTGACTCGCATAGTGGATTTTCCAAATGGCGCATGCACCACTCAGCTGGAGCAATCTCAGCTTTATTTGCGCGCAGTAATAATGCATTTTGTCGGGCTTTTATCGAATTAACGGAGTGCTGGACACTGTCTCGGTAACAATAGGTACGTGAAAGTGAATTCTCTTGTTTGTCGATTGTTGAGTCCGAAATATTCTTAGAAAACGGCGTCTTTGTGGCACCTGCCGTTGGACCCACCTAACTCGCGAAACTCGCTGTCACAGACATAGCTGTTCTATCTGTCAGCAAATAAATTTTGTCCTTCGTACAAATTGCTTTGGCTCGAAATAGTGTGGTTTCGCCTTTGCTCGTGCAATGCGATTACGTGGATTTTGATTGCGAGTGTGGACTCGCCATCGTACAAAGGGTACAAAGGGAAAGAAAGCTTTTGAATACACGGGCCCTGCCCAGCTCCGAATTTGTTTTTCCAGGTGGTTTATTTGCTAAGCCTTATTTTCCTATCAAACTTGATTGCCTTCTACTTGTAGTCTGCTTACTAATCTTCTTTTTCATCTTTACCTTGCGACTAAAGTTGTACGTGAGTTAGTACTTTGTTCTAGACGATAGACTCTGATATCTTATTCAAGAAAAATATTAATTTTACCAATGATAGTGCCATTTTTCCAACGTCGACCATTTCACTTTCGTATACATGTGTTTGTTTATAAATAATATATACGCTTTGAGCGTAATCATTGTACATAAATGTCAAATGATTACTTTGTTGCAGAAGAAATGGATTTTTCACTAATATTAGTGGCTGTGACACTGTCATATTTATGCTATATTTAATCAAAGATGAATCAACTTTCGATTTAATGAGCGAAGAGCAAGAGAACACGATAAAGACTGTGTAGCAGCAGCTTTAAAATTGAAATTATGGAGGCGGTACGGGATGAAGACAGATCCAGACGCCTTCGTGCACTTGAAGAGCGTATAAAAGATCCTCGCAGCAATGCAAATATTGACTGCTTATTGGACACCGTACAGGCCCTTGTAGCAGACTGTGATCATCCTAGCGTGAAGCGCATGAAAAACATTGAGGCATATATGAATAGATGTAAGTATAATTTCATTTCAAATAATCGGTTTCTATTATTGTTTTTATTTTCTCAGGCCTCTCCCAACAAATGTACTTTTTTGAAAAATATTTATTCAATTTTAAACATGCATTTTATACACATGCACGAATGTACACCGTTTTTTAATGCTCTGAACAGACTCTAGCAGTTTGCACTTTACTCATATTAGAATCAAACCACCCTAGTACAGAAAAATGTGTAAAGCAATGCAAATACGTCTTGTATTATATATACATATGTATAAAGTGATTTTGTATTTATAAATTGTTTTCAGTATTTTTATGTTTAAACTGAAATATGTTTATAAACTTGCAAAGAACACTAAAGAATTTTAAGAATATTATTTTAAAAATAATATTGTTATTAATAAATCTTTTTCACACTTGCAGATGACTCGGTAGCTCAGGACATTTATAAAATGCGAATGCGAACAGATGACTTTACACTGATAAAAGTCATTGGCCGTGGAGCATTTGGTGAAGTACAATTAGTCAGACACAAATCTACTCAAAAGGTCTTTGCAATGAAGATACTCAGCAAATTTGAAATGGTATGTACAATCTTTAAAACACTTGACTGGACTTCTCAACACATGATGCTGACGATTCATGTTTTTTTTTTCAACGCAGGAGTCTGTGATATAAATTCTATTTTAAGATTACAATTTAAATGTTCAAGTTTGATCTTTCCTTTCTCACAGATAAAAAGATCTGACTCTGCCTTTTTTTGGGAGGAAAGAGACATCATGGCTCATGCCAATTCTCAGTGGATTGTTCAGTTACATTTCGCTTTTCAAGATCACAAGTATCTTTATATGGTTATGGATTACATGCCGGGTGGCGATTTAGTAAATATGATGTCCAATTACGATGTGCCTGAAAAGTGGGCACAGTTCTACTGCGCGGAAGTGGTGCTCGCGCTGGATGCGATACATAATATGGGCTTCGTTCATAGGGATGTGAAACCGGACAATATGTTACTTGATAAGCACGGTCACCTAAAACTGGCCGACTTTGGTACCTGCATGCGGATGGATGCTGTGAGTATACCAAGTGCTGAAATACATTTTTAAATCACTAGCAGAATATATAATTACTGATCTGATCATTGATCTATTATTTTCATACTCGACAGTTTTATTAAAATCAATTTTAGGATGGCCTGGTACGATCCGACACCGCGGTGGGTACGCCCGATTACATATCACCCGAAGTACTTCAGTCGCAAGGTGGAGAAGGTGTATACGGTCGCGAATGTGATTGGTGGTCTGTCGGAGTCTTCCTTTATGAAATGTTGGTTGGAGACACTCCTTTTTACGCCGACTCGCTGGTGGGGACTTATTCGAAAATTATGGATCACCGAAACTCGCTCCATTTCCCTGCAGAAGTCGACATAACTCCGGCTGCTCAAAGCCTGATTTACGGATTTCTCACAGACAGGTCCAGGCGTCTGGGTAGAAACGGAGTGGATGAAATTAAAAGTCACGCCTTTTTCAAAAATGACCAGTGGACTTTTGAAAGCTTGAGGGAGAGTGTTCCACCGGTGGTGCCGGAATTGACCGGTGATGATGACACGAGTAACTTTGACGACTTGGAAAAAGAAGACGGACCTGAGGAGAGTTTTCCTGTGCCAAAAGCATTCTCGGGAAATCATTTACCTTTTATCGGATTCACTTACTCTGGTGACTATCAGTTGATGGCCAACAGCGGCAGAGAATTGGTTGATGGTTTCGAGAATCACATTAATAACGGTATCAGTGATGAGGGGAGAGTGGCGCAGTTGGAAAATTTGCTTGAACGAGAGAGACGGCAGGTGGAGAATTTGGAGTCTAGGCAGCGCACTCTAACGTCTCAATTGGAAGGACTTGCCGAACGAGAAGCTGAACTTTGTGTTGAGGCAGGCAGAGCTGACAAGGAACTAGCTCTGTTAAGGCACAGTCACAAAGAGGCTCAACGACGCGTGGAACACGAGACGGATGTTCGCAGAAAAGCAGAGTCGTTGCTTCTCGAGTTGAAGAAGAAATTTGACGAAGAGCAAACAAGACGAGTGAGGGATGCGAGTAATTCGCAGCAAACATCCGAACGCATCACTAGTTTGGAGAAGCAGCTGAAAGAGATGCAAGCTAAGCTTGAAAGGGAGACCGAGACAGTGTGCAGATTACGAAAGCAATCTACAGAAGTCACTGTTGCTCGACAAGCAGCAGAACAAATGGCTAATGAGCTGCAAATGACTCGAACTCAATTACAAGCTCAAAGGGATTCCTTGCAACAAGAGGTTGCGACTTTACAGGTAAGATATAAAAACGACAGTTTAACAAAGATACAATATATTTAGGACCTGTATGATAAAATTACAATATTAATAATTGCAGGGTCAATTGTCGAAAGAAAAAAGTTCTCGGTCACAAGCATCGTCCCTCACTGCCGAACTGGAGACGAGACTTTCTGCCTTACATCTGGAACTTGAGCACAGTCGTGAAAGAGAAGAGAAGGCGACTTTAGATAACAGGCAACTGAATGAGAGGATTTCAGAGTTGGAGAAAGAAGCGGCTACCTTGACTCTTGAACTAAAGGCAGCACAAGCTAGATATAATCAGGAAGTCGTGGCCCATCAGGAGACGGAAAGGTCGAGAATGCTCTCGAAAGAAGAAGCTAACCTGGAAGTTGTTAAAGGTGAATTGATTAAAAGTTTGTACTTTATGAACTTGTTTCTTAACAACGGTGTTTTCAAATTTCACGCTTATCAGGTCGAATGGATAGAATTTTTAAAGGTATGAAATTTTTGTGCCTTTTTGAGCAAGATTATTCGATCAAGACTTACATTTTAAATGTTGTTTACTAATTTTATAATTTTGTAACGTCTTTTTGTTTTGTCATTGATAGCTTTACAAGTAAAATTAAATGAGGAAAAAAGCGGAAGACAGCGAGCCGAATCTCTAGCTCAAGAAAAGGAAAGACAGACATCCATGTTGTCTGTCGATTACCGACAAATTCAGCAGCGACTACAAAAACTAGAAGGCGAACATCGTCAAGAAGTTGAGAAGGTCAAGGTACTTCAGGGTCAAGTGGAGCAAGAACAGCAAAAGAGAAACAACTTGCAAACCGAACTGGCGCAACAATCCTCTGAAGCTGGCAGATTACGCGCTCGAGAGCACCAACTGATGGATGAGGTTTCACAGTTACGGGAATCAAAACGACAGATTGAGGAGGAGCTCCATCATCTGAAAACCCAACGTAACGTTGATCAGCTTCAAATGAAAGAACTTCAAGAACAATTGGAAGCAGAAGCATATTTTTCGGTAAGAGCGTTTTTTCGCTATAAATCCTTTTCGAATTATCTTTTTATGGTACATAGAAGTGTGTTTAATACGTAATAAACTTTTTACAGACATTATACAAAACGCAGACCCAGGAGCTTCGCGAGGAGCTTGACGATAAAACTAGATCATATCAAGAATTGGAAGAAGAACGAAATTCATTCTGTCATCAGCTTGAGCTTGCACTTGCGCGAGGGGATGCTGAGGCTTTAGCGAGATCCATTGCTGAAGAGACGGTGGCGGATTTAGAAAAAGAAAGAACAATGAAAGAATTAGAATACAAGGATAGCATGGCTAAATACCATCAAGAATTAAATGCCAAGGAGCAAATTGTCAACAGATTAAAAGATGGCGATATCGAGAACAAGAAAACGGTAGATCAATACTTGAACGAGAAGCAAGACTTACAGAAGCGTTTGAAGCAATTTGAAGAGCAGCTCAACAAGGAACAGTCCAACGCCGATGAAATTGAAAGACTGAGCAGTAAACTCAAAACAGAGCAGCTCCTCAAGCAACAAGCAGTCAATAAATTGGCGGAGATAATGAATCGAAAGGATCTATCTTCGGTTGGAAAAACGAAAAACAAAGCGTCCTCTGCGGATCTCAGGAAAAAGGAGAAAGAGTGTCGAAGACTTCAACAAGAACTCACACAAGAAAGAGAAAAGTACGGCCAGCTAACTGCCAAATGGCAGAAAGATCTTCAGGACCTGCAAGTGGGTATATTTACATTATAAATTATAATGCAATAAAAATATGATGATTATATTCTTACATGTTCTTTAGGCACAACTCGTCGAAGAAAATCAGTCAAAGTTGAGGCTTCAAATGGAACTTGATTCCAAGGATTCAGAGATAGAAACGCTCCAAATGAAAATAACTTGCATCAATTCCGAGACAGCAAGTGTATCGTCTGTAGAAAACGATGGAGAAGATTCAGTCTTATCCGAACATGGTGCCATGAGATTAGAGGGTTGGTTAAACGTTCCCAATAAGCAGAATATAAAGAGACATGGGTGGAAGAAGCAGTACGTCGTCGTATCATCGAAGAAGATCATTTTTTATAATAGTGAGAGCGACAAAATGAACGCCGACCCAGTTCTGATATTGGATTTGAGTAAAGTCTTCCATGTTAGATCCGTTACTCAAGGAGACGTGATTCGAGCCGATGCCAAAGATATTCCTAGGATATTTCAGGTATTTAAACACATTTTTGGCCAATTTACTGTTTAAGAATTTTTGTTTAATTTTGTATTGTTGATCTTCAGTTGCTGTATGCCGGTGAAGGCGAAGCGAGACGCCCTGGAGACGAAGGTAATTCGCTGCCGGGAGTAGAACTTGCTCAGTTGACTGATAAACCGAGCACTCAACCGCTTAAAGGCCACGAGTTTATTTCCATTTCCTACCACATGCCAACGACCTGTGAAGTATGTTCAAAACAACTGTGGCACATGTTTCGACCGCCACCTGCTCTGGAGTGTAGAAGTAAGTTGTATTTTCCACTTGATTAACCTGTCTTATTATTTATTACAAGCTAAGCGCCTCCGATAAATTATATTTTGAACAGCAGGGACATTTTTTTAATAAAGTTTATTAGGAACGGATTATTATCACGTTCATGTTTTCTAGGATGTCACATAAAAGTTCACAAGGAACATCTAGATAAAAAAGAAGACGCCATAGCCCCATGCAAACTACATTATGATCCGAACAGCGCTCGAGAATTGCTAGTTCTTGCAGGAAGTCCTGATGATCAGAAATATTGGGTAACACGATTGTCGAGACGAATTCAAAAATGTGGATACAAGGCAAACTCACATGTGGATGGAACAGGGCAACGTGTCTCGCCAAGGTAGCGTAGCAGAGCAGCTCAACCGGGGACTAAATAGCTCTTTTGTGTTGTGTCGTCGCATGATTGGGTGTAGAGAGGTTAGAGCCGTTTGTTTTTTTCATTCCCTTTTGTCAGTAACGTAAAAGATCTCATTTCAATTCAATTTATTTATCACATTGTAAAACTAAATTGCAACTCTACGTTTCAAGTGTTTTCGAATTCAGGTTTCAATTTTTACATTTTTAATTAAAAATATTTTATAACACTGCTATTTACAATCTCGTAGAACAGCTTTTTATCTGCACGATAACAGCAAAAAGTGCAAGGTCTTGAAATTGTGTAAATAGATACATTACTACTCCGTTGATGAGGCGTTAAATAGACAAAAGGTAATAAACGCGTGTTTTTCGGGCACTTTTGCATGGTAGCAGGTATTTATTTTAGTCTTGCAGTTGGAAGAATTAGCAGTCCGTGGTACTTCCTAAAAGAGCATTTTTATTTTTTAAAATGCTTTCAATCTTCCCCGAGAAGAAAAACGCTTGCGATGCTTTTTTGTGCACAAGATGGGCTTGCATTTCTTATTGTATGTGTTTGTCTTTTTTCAAAAATGGGTTTGTGAAACGTTTACATTGCGTTCTCGTGTGACATTTGTACTGTTTTTGCTTTAGCTTGATATTTTTCAATTTTAGTTGGCTATTTTTATATTAAATCAGTATAAAAAGTCTTTATTGCAGAGAATCAACGAGGTCAACGCTCAAGCCTTATTTGTCGGTTCAACAAAGATCCGCTACTCTGCCTGCGAATGCAAGTATGGGCAAGTGATTATAAGTAAGTCTATGACCGATTTTGATCTCCTCGTCTTCTGCCATCTCCTGATCTGATTGCGTTTATTGATGTCCAACGAAACGAGCGTTGGTCGTCGACTCCAATGCCCAGTCAGATAATTGTCTCCCATCTGCTAGTGTGCCACGTATGTAAGTCTCGGGGAAGTCTCGATCTTTAACTTTGACGAGTAATTTCCAGTGATCTGTGGAAAAGTTAAATCTCTTTCACAAGTTCTTTATTATGAATTTATACATTTTTCGAACGCGAACGTTTTCTATGTAATTTTTTTATCGGAGGTTATAGTAGAGCGCAGCCTTGTTCTTGTCGTCACTATATTTTGGCGCGCAGGCAATTTCGTCTGAGATCATGTTTGCAGAAATCGCGTGATTTTTTCTCTCAATCACCCAAGTCTCTATGTGACTTGATTAGGACGTCATTATCAACGTTTAAAAAACTATTTTTGTATTCACTTTATAAAGATGTTTTTTTTTCGAAAGTTACACAGATTCGAAGGATAATATATTGTACATAGTTTTGAAATAATTAACAACTTCTCAAGAGTAATCTTTGTAAAATAGTGTGGACGTATGGAATTGTAAAGAATCCATTATTGAAAAGAATAGCTCGAAAGTCACCAAAAGGGGAAAATTTCGCGATAACTACAAACTCTTACGTTTTAATCACGCAGATTCTGAGCCATGAAATTCGCCAAAAATGTGAGAGAATGGGAAAATACGGTCACTGTTATCTAAAGCCACCGGTTTTGTTCACCATGCACGTTGCCAAAGTATTTATAGTGCGGTTAAAAAGCATGAGAAGAAAAAAAATGGCGCAAGACAGTTTGCTTTAGGCGCCCTTGGTACAATTTGAAGGCATTTTGTCGTTGGGCTCCGATCTACGGCAGGAAAAAATAGGGGGTTTTCTAGTACTAATTTTTCAACTGGAACGAATTTTAGCAGCTATATACAGTTAGAATTTTACAGCCAAGTCTGATGCGCAAGAACGAACGAAAGGAACTGATTCAATGAAATGTGTATTTCTATCGATGTTTTGACTATTATACACACCCCTTTGTACATAATCACTCTTTTACAGACGACGGCTCAGTCGGATGATTAATTTTTGTTAATGAAGCAAATTGCAGTCGTAAAACCGATTTGTTGTCTTTAAACAGGGGCCTGTTCAATCTGTAAATCAGGAAACGATTGTCGGATCATTTCTCCAAGAGAGCGAAAACGTTGCATTATTTTCTTGCGGAACGGTAGAATTGTTAGATAACTCGTACTCATAGTATTATTATTTTTATATGTTTTGAGAGTAAAATATTTAATATTGCGTTGTACAGCGAATAGAGTGACAAGAGGATTGTGTGCATGCCCAGCTGGCCATGTAGGCTGCTCAAGTTTTTTAACGCGACGTTGTTATAAAATGAAAATTGGTAAAAATTATACGAAGGAAAATAGGGAAACGGTTAAACGCACGAGTTTCTAGGGAAAAATAAAACCGCTGAGAGTGAGCTTCTTTGTATAGTAGTGATAATTTACAATCTTATGTCTAAGGATTTACAATATAGTATAATAACGATATTTGTAATATTCGGAACAAATCGTGTATACCCGAAGAATCTCTGAATTCGTCTCGGGCAAGAACCCGTGCATACGAGCAAGTTTCTTGGTGCTCTCTCCTCTGGAGCTGGACCTGGAAGTACTTTTTCGACGATCAACTTCTGACCAGATCCATTTAAAAAAGGAGAATGTCGACATAAAAAAAAATACCACTCATTTACTGCCCCGTGCCTTCTCCCTTTCGATCTCCAATAAGGATTAAGAAAGAGATCAATCCAATCTGCAGAAAATCAACACTGGACGGATTGAAAAGAGAAAGGAGAACTTGTTACAGCATATTTTATTGTTTAGTTATTTACAATCTGTATATTGATAATTAATATTACGATTAAAACTATTTTGTAGATAATACGCAAGTTTTGTTATGATTCTAGATTAATTTTCCCACTATCAAGAAAATAGGCATAATATAAGGAAAAAAAAAAGTGAAGGAAACGCCAATAGTTATTAAGCGATGAAATTTTATTATGTTACACTTGGAAATTCTTAAGATATATACAACAAAGAAGATTTGTATTCCTATTCTAGATTAAGCTGCGGAGAAAGACCCGCGGTAAATGAGGATTTCTCTGTGAATACGTTTTCGAGTATTTGGATTCTTCTCGTGCTGCATCTAAATTAGCACACGAAGGAAAAATATTATACTGCTATTAGTGGTGTGCAAAATTTTTAACAACCCAATGGGCCGGGTCGGGTTCGCAGCCCGGTCCGAAAGCCCGAATCATCTCAAATTTTCAAATGGAAATTTTAGGTTGGTTCGGATTTTCAGGCCGGGCTCTGAACCCGACACGGCCCGAAATTATTTTGCACATCATTAACTGCTATAAAGAGTAAACTTTGCGGTATCAACTACTTGAGATGAAAAATTCTGGAGTAGTAGAAATTACTGGAGCAAAGGAAAATGGTTCAACTACTTCAAGTTTCCAAAGTTTTCTACCATTTCAGCAACTCTTTTTATCCATGCACGCAAATACTTGGAGAACTTTTTATCTGGCTTATAAATGTTGATACAAGCTTAAAAGGTGATCTTTGGTACCGAGCGCGGCCTTTTGAGTAATGAAAAAACCTTATTACGAGTCCCAAATTTTCCATTCCTTGTGGATTTGTCTTTAAACGCGTCTTAGTATCACGAATCTACTCTAAGCGAATTATCGCGTTTTCTCGATTTTCGGATTTTCATATATCCTTCTTTATTTTCCATTGAGACTGCAGAGTCTCGTGACGAAAGATTATTTTCTCACAAGACCACTGCGGTTGACCAAGGTCGACTTTATCCCGTCGCCGTTTGACTGAAGATGATGTTGATTTCTGAGTTTTTGGTTCATCGAGACAGTTGGCTCCTTCAAAATCTGCCTCTTCTTCAATGATTCCTGCTTGGCACCTCTGCGCAAAATAGAGACAGCACACTGACCGTCTACTTATTTCTGAGAGACAGGAAGAGAGTGCAGCCACGATAAATATAATAAGCGTGTGGTGGCCAGGTGTGCCCAACTACAGTGCACACGAGATGATCTAAACTTGCAGCGCAATGTTTGGTTCCCACTTTTTTATGCATGAGCCGTTTTTCCTCTTTTTGTAATAGTGTAAAATTTGGCTTCATTGCAAATGTGTTCAAATTTTAATAATTTGAACTTTTGGAAATTGTATATTCCACAAGAGGGGAAATAACACGTGTCGTAAAAAACTGGGAATGAATGAATATTGCAAATTCACAACATTGTGTAGCCTGCTCAGCACATAGCTAATGTTGACAGAGAGGAAGATGAAAACGCAACTAAAAAGATGCAAAAATTGTGAATCCAAGTGAAAAAGGATATTGTGAATTTTTAAAAATTAAAACTTGTTGAAAAATTAAATTGAGGAATGGGTGAAAAAAATAGTCTAATCTGGAAATCTTCAAAATTATTTTCCGATTTAAAATTTCTTTTTTTATGTTTTATGAAAAAAGGAATGATGTGGAAATTTACATAATCATTTTCAACCTCTTTATCTTGAAATTTTGAGGAAAAACTTACAGGTATCGTGTGAAATCCTCAACATCAACAAGCATTGAGTCTTGCTCCATATGAAGATCATCTCTCCTGAGTAAACCTGCCACCAAAGCCTCGTTCAACGTGGCTATCCTTGCGTGAAGATCATTTGCCAAAACTTGAAGTTGTGCAACATTTAGCTCCGTTAGTAGCATTCGAGAAAGTCTACGCCTTTCTGCACCAAGCTGCACTCCAATCTGTTAAAAGAAAGGCTTGATTGTTGATTGAAAATACTATTATTTACATACATTTTAATTAGTTTAAAGAAAGTATTGTTTCTTTGGTAAAAAATCAAATGAAATCTCATAAAGATTCATTTTCCTAAAGTTTTGTATACCTTCTCGAGACTAGATCGAACCATCTCCGTGATGGGGCTATGTTTAAGTCTTTGCCTCTCGACCTCGACCTGCATGTGTGCCATTTCCTTTGCTTGGGAAAGCGCCATTCGCGCTTCCATTTGCAATCTAGCTTGTCGAGCGAAAAAATCAGCTTCATCGATAGGAGCAGAATTGGAACCGATGTCAAGTCTTAAAGGTGGGAGACTCAATACTTGTGGCCTCGCAGGAATTTGATGATTTTGCTTTGCCACCGTAGAAGGTGCAGTCAGGGGTAAAGAATCGCTTTCTGAACCTGGAGATTCAGTATCTGAGGAAGCCTCATTCATAAAGCAGATTTGTAGATTCATCCCTAGATTTCAAATAAAATAAAGCAATAGAGATTAAAAGTGCCTTTTATAAGTAAAAGTAGATTTTTTTAAATTTATACATACCACTTTGAAGTCGAGATTGAAGACTAGGTTTCCTGCCTCTCGCGGTTCCGAGATCATCTGCATCTGGCCCCATGGCCAATCTTCTTCTAATTTCTTCTCGATCATTTCTCCTCTACACAAAGAAAGAAATTTTTCTATTTATTGAAGTCATGTGTTGATTTTAATTTTAGTTTTCAATAGACCTTTTCATTTAAGAAAAAAGCTAGAGAGCACTCTCTAAATCTGAATCAGTGAGAAGTGTGTCACTAAATCAAATCAGTAAGAATTTTCACTCCAGGTCCTTACTGATAATTTGATTTAGTAACACACTTCTCATACTGATTCAGATTTAGAGAACATGTCACAACTTTCGAGCACATTTTGTAGGAGGGAAAGAGACAGAGATATCGGAAGTCTTTTTCCCACTTACGAAATGGAAGTGAATATTAGTGCTCGAAATATTTGAAGGTGTCTATGAGCCAATTTACACCGTCCAAGTTAAGCGCGCTTAACTTGGGTGGTATAAACTGTCTCCATGACGTCATCTTTACGTTGTGGGCTTTAATGAAACACGGGATTTTTCTTCATATTATTTGAATAAATTTTCTACCTGAAAGTATGTAAAACATATATTTAAAAATATTTCATCTATAATAGTTGTCCGAAAATAATTTCCACACCTCAGAAGAATCGCTCCAGTCTCCACGAATAATTCTGTCGAAACGTTCAAGTAAATCCTCTTTATTAGAATTTCTAGGTTCGCGACCAGCTGCAACTGCTTCTACTACTTCGGCAACCCTTTCGTCTTCCTTATAGTAATGGGAGCATCAAAAATTGCTTTGGTTAATCATAATTATCATTAGTATGCTCGTCTATATCACCCGGATGTTGTTGATAAAATTCGATATTAATGTTTCAGGATTCGGGTCAAATACATTCCAAGTAAAAAATTCTTTAGTTTATAATTTTATGAATGATGTGGAGTTTCATTTTACCTTATCTGAACAGAGTTCAATTATCTTTTTAATTAGAGGTAATAAGAGGAAAAAATTTATATACTTTTAAGTTTCCATATATAATTTATCTAATCGTTTAATGGAAACTAAAAATTATTCACAATAATTAGAATGCTAATAGTAATATAAAACAATCTTTTTCCCAGTGTTCAAGTAAACCTGATCCCTGATTTTATTCTTATTATTTGAATAAATTTTCTGCCTGAAAGTATGTAAAACATATATTTAAAAATATTTCATCTATAATAGTTGTCCGAAAATAAATAATTTTATTTTAATTCAATTTTTTTTAGAACATGTATTTTTTTTTGCTTTTCGATTCACTTTGAACCAAATCAAGAACTAATGATTGTTCATTTTTGATGCAGATCATTTTGAACTTCTTTTTTGTGAAAGGAAAGTATGTAAAGGTCGCGTTAAATATTCAGCAATTAATTACTATCCGTCCATAAAATATAGAGCCCAAAATCTTTTACAGAATATCTCATCCGGAAAAAATTTGAAAAATGCGAGGAAAAAGAACATCTAAAAGAGTAAGATGTCCTCTGTACTATAAATGTTTGATAAAATTTTTCAGTCAATTAGGAAGATTTTTATGATCAGAAATGTGAAGAAGTACCCAAATTTCAGGGTCTTTTGAAAATGGTCATCTTTGAGACGTCACTGTTCTAACAAAATGAATGTGAAAATGAAAAATATATGAAATTTTTGGGGGGTTTCTGCAACTTTCATGTGTTTAAAAATGAAAATTAAAGTCAGAAATTTACAATTTAAAAAGTTTAGGAAGACGTCATTTCCGAAACTAAACAACTTACGGAGTTTATTCTTGAAGCAAATTATACATTATTTATTAACAAGAACAGTGTATATAATATCAACTAGAAAAAGCGGTGCTTTATTGTTTAAAAAATTATTTTCTGTTGGCTAAAATACAAAGGACAATTCAATTGTGGAAAGAATTACCCGCACAGTATGAAGTCTTTTGACACTGACCCTTTTTTTTGTCACTTTCAGTAGTCAAGGTCAAGGATATTACGGACAAAAAGTCCCCTGCTGTGCAAGTCATTCTTTCCACAATTGAACTGTCCTTTGTAGAAAATAAGTTTTTAAACATTAAAACACCGCTTTTTTTAGTTGATATTACACACACTGCTCTTGTTAATAAATAATGTTTAATTTGCTTCAAGAATGAACTCCGTAAGTTGATTAATTTTGGAGATGACGTCTTCTTAAACTTTTTAAATTTTAATGTTAACAAATGCAAATTTCTGACTTTGGTTTCTACTTTAGAACCTGAAATTTGAGTACTTTTTCATCTCTCTTCGGTCATAAATAACTTCCTAATTGAATAAAAATTTTTGTCAAACATTTATAGTACAGAGGACATTTTACTCTTTTTTAGATGTTTTTAGTCTCATATTTTTCAGATTTTTTCCAGATGAGATATTCTGTAAAAGATTTTGGGCTCTATATTTTATGGACACTCATCGTAATGTTTGAAATTTTTTTAAAAGTGCTTGTAGAACGATTTTATTTTGACACAGTTTGCTGCATTCAGCAGGTCATTGGAAGTTAACCAGTTGTTTTAAATTTCAAATGGCTTTCTATCGGGACTCAAACTTGTGATATGCTTGGTGGGCAGATCCGCAAACCAAAATGGAAAAAGCTCGCTTTTCGCAACACAGAACACGTTGAATCAATCTAATTACAGTTAACCGTTGCTCATTAATCGATTGCTCTACAAAAAAGGACCGATTTGCACTCAATAATTGGCCCAAGTGTGTATCAAAAGTGAAGAAAGAATTTTCAGAGACGAGAAAGAAACAGAAAGGAATTAGAAACCCTCTACATGATTAAGCAATTATTTCAACTTTCGATATCAGAATTTTAATTAGAACACCTATGTGTATATTAAATAATTTTTTTTATTATTTCTGAGAGAGCTTTTTGTTAATCAAATCCTTTCGCTCGTTTGTTTACCAAAATTAATTTAATAAAAGGATAGTACAAAAATTATGATTTTTACTTTTCCTTCGCGTCGTACGTGAATGATAATAACCGAGTTTCGAAGCATAACAATTTCTCTTCATCAGTTTTATGAAAATACATTAAATAAGAAAACTGTTATTTTTTCAAAATTCGTTTGTTATTAGACAATTATAACTTTAAAATAGTGAAATTCAACACAAAATAGTGAATAGACGAGCACACACATACACACAGAGATGAAGCGAATTCTGACATTCCATCACTTACAAGATCTAAATCTTTATCATATGTAAACGTATACAGTTCGTTAATAAATCGCGAATCCTTCTTATAGTGACTTTTATTTTTCCCACTACTACCCATCACTTTTTAAAATATAAAAAATTTTAACTTTGTGAACCGAAAGATCAATTTTAGAAGAAAAACACAAGAATCACGATCAGGACTGCACGCCGTTGTTGAAGGAACGGCAGACAAAACTTCTGTAAGGTATACACTTAAAGTGTCTAGTGAAAGTATACCGGGAACTAAGAATGCATTTTACATTTGAGGAGTAATTCATATATTTTTTGTGCTGTTGGAAACGCTTACTATACACTTGTATTGGGTGGTTGCTTGCTCTTGGGTGGTTTTGGTAATTAAATTTTTTTCTCAGGATGATGATTATTTCTTCTGATTGGTCTCTAATTATGTAACTCTTTCAAATTGACTTACGTTCGGTTGTGCGGAAATAGTTTGGCTCGAGAAATCAACACATATGTTCTTGGAGCAATTAGAAAATACATATAAAAAACTCCATTGCCAAGAGTTCAAATGTTCATTTCCGTTTGGAGATAAAAATTCTCCAATGCCCAGGTATAATATCCGACTACAGCATCGGTATCGTGGCCCAACACCGATGTGGTTGGCTGCTCAAGCGACGGCGCTACGCGATAATCTCTTTGGGTCGATTCACTTTTTTTTCTTAGTGTTGTATACCTAATTGAAGAACGCAAGTCAC
Organism: Euceroptres primus; assembly: GCA_037177015.1. NCBI lineage: Eukaryota > Metazoa > Arthropoda > Insecta > Hymenoptera > Figitidae > Euceroptres > Euceroptres primus. The sequence continues at coordinate 24,663 of JBAGKK010107544.1, forward strand.
TGTTTAGGCATCTTTGTTTTAACAATATTGAACATTTCAAACGAGAGAAGTGCTGTCTACCAAAATTTTGAAAAATTTATAAAACTCAAGTACAAATCCAGTAGAAATCCAGAACAAATTTTACAATGACCTTTTACTGACCCATTTTTTTTTACTGACTTTATACCGTTACCAATGACACTTGAATAAAAAGTACCTGTAGCAACAATAAAACATTTAATGTTTAATGAAAGATCGTTTAATGAAAATCCATTACAAAAAATATTGCATAATATTGATTTAAGAAATGCGTTTCTGACTCAGAGATGAAGAGAAAATTCAATTAATTTTATTTTGATTGAATTGAAAAAACTTACATACATTGTTTCATCAATAGAACCTTGATAATAATATCATTATATTAGTTTCACTGTTTAATTTTCTATTATTTCCAATTATAGAATAAATTCCTTGTACTTACGCTCGTATATATCACAAGCAGTATTATTCAAACACGACAAGTGCGCCAATCATCCCTTCATGAAAAAATAAATGTTAATTTCTGAAAAACATATTTGTAATCAAATGAAAAATATGCTACGTTCCATCTTTCAGTAAACTTTTTATAAGAACACTACTAAGAGCCGAAAAAAACCTGTCAGGATTTAACATGAAGTAATTGCGGCAGCGCAAATACGAGTCTCATCATTCGGGCTGTCACTGTGTATATGTACCATATATACCTTCGCAGTTGTGTACAGTGAATTACGTAATTGTGGTAAATGGCTGTTATTCAGAGTATAGAGAACTCGGAACTGTGTTAAATAAAATGCTATTCAATTAGAATGGCGAGGTGAAGATGACGAGTGTGCCTTACTATCTTTTATTTAATCAAAAGTATATATTCTTTTTACATACTTCAAAAATAGCTCTCTATACCTGTCTATAATTCCCACTTTTAATTTCCGTCAAATCAAGTGCCATTATTGTGTTATTAATTAAATCCCCAATACTGCTTTTCTGTTTTTCTCACGTATATTATACATACGTACATACATAAATGCATAAACAC
>JBAGKK010107872.1:0-73729 GCA_037177015.1 Euceroptres primus
TGGGCAGATAGCTTTTCTCGATTTTCTCAGTTCGAGTCAGATTGGACTTATGTATCTTTTTAGTTTGTACGGCAGTATACCTAGGTGGAAAAATAATGCATGATTTATGTATAATGACTTACTCAGACACACAAAAATAAATTTGAGTTCGAATCCGACGTCCATTTTGCTCCAGTAAGTTCCAGTTTTTTTTATGAACAACTTATTTTAAAAAATACTTCAATGTATCAGTTTTTTTGTCGGAAACCATTATTTTGATCTAAAATCGTTGTGATTTATTACTAGAATTTTATTTAGTAACGAAAAATGGGTATAAATTGATAGTTTGTAAACATTCTATAAATAAACAATTTTTCAAAGTGTTAAGGCTCTTTGGGAGATCAATATACATAGCGGAAAAGTTAATGTTGGGATGCAGGCGTTTAATCAAAATGTAACTTAAGAGAATGATAGAAAATATGAATGGGTATATCTGCTGTGGCATTTCTTCAAAATTTTGAAAAAAATTTTTTCCAAAGTAATTTTTTCCAAAATTTTGAAAAAACGACACATAACAGATGTGCCCCATCATATTTTTTATTATTCTCTTAAGTTTCAACGCGATATCTTTGTTTGTTTAAAAATAGGACCGCCGAATATTTTTTACACCGCGTCGGTAATTTGTGACATCATAACGTATTACACCTCTTTAATAATTTATAAAATTGTTTATAATTTAATAGAATGTTTATAAATTATCCATTTAACACAATTTTTCGTTGCTAAGGACAATTCTAGTAATATATCACAGCGATTTTGGGTCAAAATAATAGTTTCCGACCAAAAACTGATCCATTGGAGTATTTTTTTAAGGATATTCTTATTCACCTCTTATCATACCTCAAGTTTTTAAAATAGGTTTATAAAATCGTGAAAAATATCCATATTTTTAAATATAACAAATTTCAAAAGAGATATTAAAGTGCGATATAGAAAATATAGTTGAACCTATGATTGTTTATTTAACATTGGTTATTTGAGATTTTCCTTCGCTTTAGAAGAAAATCGTAATTTTGATTCAATCTTCATCATTGATAGCATATTTTGTTTATGCAAATTTAACTGTGTTTTAATAAGAACTGACCAAATAGAATTGTGGATAATATTTTAACCTTTTCAGGTCTGACTTTTTTGATGAGGAGTAAAACTATTTTTTTACGTTTAATAATTATTTCAGGGACCAAAAGGAGTAAAAAAATCAACTTTGGAAAATCGATGTTTTTTAACCTTTTGGATTCTTTTTCTCATGAACTATTAAATAGTTTCTGCTTCATAAGTACCATACGAGATCGGAAATTTACTGTGGAAATAGAAAAATATTTTTTTATAATTTAATATCAACAAATAAAAAAGAGGAATAAAACAAATTAAAACAACAAATAAAAACAAATAAAAAAATCGCAAAAAATTTACTGGGACCAAAAGGTCCCTCTGGTCTCGAAAGGGATAAAGAACGAAATAAGTTATCAATAATGAAAATTGAATCAAAGTTACGATTTTTTTCTAAAGCGACGAAAGAAATAATACAAAATCGAAAATAACTAATGTTAAATAAAATAATTACAGAGTGAATAAATTAATTACAGATGTTAAATAAAATAATTACAGATTCACCAATTTTTTTCTAAATTACCATTAGATTTCTCTTTTAAAATTTGTTATATTTAATAATGTGATTATTTTGCTCGATTTTACAAACTATTTCAAAGACTATTAAATTTTGAGGCACGATAAGGCACCGAGAAAAAAACTGGTAAAATTAACTAGTTCAATGGTTAATTAGAGGGAAATCGAAATTGAAACTATGTATGTGGAAAAGTAGTGTATTAGGACCCCGAAAAAGTAAAATTAATTTGGTGTTGATTGTAAATACAGTAAATTTTTCAAAAACTCAATTTTATGTTTTTTCCAATTATCTTCTTTTCAGCTGACTTTAAAAGATATTTATAACATCTGATGGCTTTTAACTGATAAAAATACACTAGCAAAAAATTGATAAGTCTGGGTAATCAAAAACAAAGATATAGCCTATTTTCCAAAAAGTCATTTTCGTATTTTTTCAAATTATCTTTTTTCAAATAGTATTTAAAAATCTATTAACTTCTGAGGGCTTTTTAAATAGTAAAAATACACTAGAAAAAAAAATGGGCAAGCTAGAGAATCGAAAAAAGGAAGGCAAATGTTTTAAAATTTAAATGTAATTACTTTTGTATTTTTTGAAATTATTATTTTTTTACTTGGCTTTGATAATATTTTTAAACACTTGAGTGCGTTCCGTTAATAAAAATACACCGATTTTTGTTTTAATTGAAAGAATTAAAAATAAGTAATTAGCATATTTTGTAACTGCTTATTTTTACATTTTTGACTTTTAAAAAAGATTTTAGTATTCCCAAAGTAGGTCAAGAAGTCTACGGAGTCAATAATAAAAGCGTATATATAATAAATGGAAGGAATCATTTGTTTTCGAAAAAACTGAAGTAAAAAAAATAAGCAGTTATAAAATATGCTAATTACTTATTCTTCCAAATTAAAAAAAATTCGAAAAAAATAAAAAATGCAGTTACAAATAATGCTTAATTACTTCTTTTTCCAATTAAAAAATTTGGTTCTGGTGTATTTTTATTAACGGAAAGCACTCAGGTGTTTAAAAATATTATCAAAGCCATGTTAAAAAAATTTTTTTTAATGCAAAAATAATTACTTTTAAAACTTGCTGCCTTCCCTTTTTTGATTCTGTAAACTTTCCAATGTTTTTTAGTGTATTTTTACTATTAAAAAGCCTTCGGAAGTTGAAAAGATTTTTTAATGCCATTTGGGAAAAGATAATTTGAAAAAATACGAAAATGACTTTTTGGAAAATAGACTATATCCTTGTTTTTCGTTATATAAGCTTCTCAATTTTTTTTCTAGTGTATTTTTATCAGTTAAAAGTCCTCAGATTTTATAAATGTCTTTTAAAGTCAGCTGAAAAAAGATAATTGGAAAACACATAAAACTGAGTTTTTAAAAAACTTATTATGTTTACATTTATGATTTCCCAGGCTTATCAAATTTTTTTTCTAGTGTACTTTTACTAGTAGAAAAGCCTCAAATACCTGAAAAAATTCTTTTATCGTTCCTGTAGATTTTAAAATTATTTTTTTGAAAACATGGGTATATTGAACACAAATTATTGTCTAGAGAACGTTAGTTAAAAGGCTGTAAAAATGTCGGGAAATGTTTAAGACTTTCAAAAAAGTAAAAAACAAATTGACACATACGGAAATATTAGACCTATGAAAATAAGAATTTTCAGGGTCCTAATACACTACTTTTCCACATAGTTCCAATTTCGATTTCCAAAATTTTGTTTTTTGACCCACCCTACTGCACACCTCTACTGTTTATGTATAATTTTTCCACCTTATTAGAAAAATATGTGCGTACGTCCATGTTGAAACAGACCATTTTGTCGATACTTGTTTCCGAGTTATTTGTGTTTTTGTAACTGAGGGTAGAAATTTACGATTTTTAGTTTTTAATATAGAACGATATTTTAACCTTTGCTTAATCAACTAGCACTACGAATATGTCTCTGAAGCAAAAGGAAGCGAAAGAAATTTAATAAATACTTGACGAAAGTTAGGTTGGGTTGGTTTTTTCGCCACACTGCCAATTTTGCACGGTTTTTTGCAGTAAAATTCATAAAATTGTTCAGCCATCGCTTTTTTTTACAAAAGAAGTAATTGAAATGCTCTTTACTGGGGAAAATGAATGAACAATTCGAGAAATGAACTTTACGAAAGTTGTAGGTTAGATTAGCATTTTTTCAGAATTATGTGCGATAACTTTTTTATTTTGTAGCATTTAGGACTCCTTTTTGGTTTTATTTGTTCGCAATTTCATTAAGAATACGATTCTGAAATTCACTCTATAACTTCAATTTAGAACTCCATGAAATAAGTGTTGTTTCAAAACAGACCACTTTGTCGATTTATAACAAAAACCGATATTTTACCATTATTTCAAAATTTATAATATATAACTAATGCCTTACATTAATTTTTAGGCTCTTACTAAGCTTTTTGAAACAATATCTCTTTAACTTTCAACAGGAATTTAATGTTTTTTTCAACGAAAATTTCAACTGCGATTTTCTGGAAATGCTGTTTCATGGACTTCAAACTTTGAAAGCGTCTCACATCCTCACTTTTGAAGCTAGAAGGTTCAATTTTGTTTTTAATATAGAAAATTTATCTGAGAATATGCTCCTATGCGTAACTCCATATCGACAAAGTGGAACCTTTCAATATGGACGTACACATATTTTTCATCCTGATGCAAAAAACTATTTTTTTTTTAATACTCTAGTATATTGGCCCTCATAATAACTGAAAATTTCCAATTTTGGTATTACACTCGACGTAACTGACCTAGCTAAGAAATGCACTGATTACGCGAAAAGGTACAAGATACATTTCTTGGCGTTAATCGTGCTGAACTACTATACGCAAATTGGACAATAACACTCCGGAACATTTACAACGAGAGCGATTACACATTACATCGTGTGTGTGTTTCGTTCAGGAACCAGAGAGAGTAAATCCACCGTTTCTCAAGTATACATACATATATGTAGTATGGAATGGAATCGAGTGGATCAGGGGGGCTTGGGTGAATGTGTGAGTACTACAATTCTCGTGCGCGTCTCTCACCAGCTTGTGTGGTGCAGTACTGTATTCCCTCTTCGGTATTAGGAGGCCGCAGTAGGCCAACAGCGCTCGCGGGCTGTGCGTCTCTTTTCTCGCTGTGAAACTGAACGTGAAACCGGCGGTGCGATCTTCCATGAAGATCAATCATCCGCCAATTACAGATTTTCAAAAATTATGTAGATGGATTCCTTCTCTTCTCCAAGATCAAAAAACCTCCAAATTTACACAAATTTTTAAAATTGTATGATACAATAGCAGTGAACTGGAGAAGGTCTGCATAGTGTTAAATTTTGGATCTCATTTCGTGAAAAATTAGACAGTTGCAACTAGAGCCAAAGATTCCTAGGTTGGAATTATAAAATTGAAGAGTGCAGGTTGAACGAAAACAAGAGGTTGGAGCAGTAAATATAGAACATAGTTGCGACGTCGAGTCAGTGTTGCAATTATGAATTCCGAGACATAGCTATTTCGGATGTTCATCACAGAAGAGAGTGACGGAGTTGACGGCGGTTGTCGTCTCATCTCCGTGCGTCAGTGCGACGAGGTCGACAGTACTCTGAGGATTCTTCGACCAGAAGAAAAGACTCTTAAAGCTAGTAAAAAAGAATCAGGAGATTCTTTAAACCTCACGTGCTTTTCACACGTGATCAGCAACTCTGTGAAGCCTGTGAAGCGAGTTCAGACGTACGACTCTTCCACTCGTCCTCGATCAGAAGCCCTTCTTCTGAAGAGGTCCTTCACTGCAGGGTCGATAACCTTGCAGCCCAAAGTTGAGGAATCTCATGCCTCGGATCCGAACGTTATCTGCTTGGAGAGATGCTCTGAAGGTCGCTCGAGGTACTCCACAGTCGTTAACCTTCAAGATCACACCAAAGATTTATGGACCAGTAAAGAAATTTATGTCAGGGGTTCGAGTCCTGGCTTGAGAAGGTTTGCCTCAGTGCCTGGTGACGTGATCAGTTTGGAACCAGTTTGTAAGGAAGGTCAGGAGAAGAATTGGGGAAAGTATGATTTGAAGAAGCAGGGAAGAGATCAGCGGAAGAAGCAGGGAAAAGATCAGAGGAGGAGTCAGGAAAATAATCAAGATGAAAGTCAGAAGGATTGGATCATCAGTCCCTTGAGATCTAGTGAGTGTATCGATTCGATCAGAGGGAGCGAAAGTTCCTGGAAGGAGAAGAACAGAGAGGAGGTTGCAGTCAAGGTCGATTCGGTTTCTTCCCCTGTTGATGTTGTCTCGATAAGGTATCGTCCAAGGACAGATTCGAGATCGAACAGGACGCAGGAATTTGCGACCAAGACTGAGAGGTTGATCGCAAGGAGATCGGTGAGTTCTTTTCGGAACTCGAGTCGTGAAACCAGGAAGAGATCCTCGTCCTTTGGATCTTATGGTTTGAGGGAGTCGAAGAAACAGGAATCCAAGGATTGTAAAGTGCGCGAGACGGATGGAATGCGTTGTAGCGCAGTGGCAAGTGTCGACGAGAACGATGGATGCGTCCTTTTAAGTGTTCGTTCCTTGGAGGATAATCCGAGTGTTCAAGATTCGACGTGCTTGGCGAGGCAGGATGACAGATCCACGAGAAGAGATCGAGAACGAGCAAGGCTCCTGCGAAGGAGAAGGATCAATAGCAGATCAGTCTCGGTTCCGAGGCTCAATGTAAGTCCTTTGGCTTAACGATCATTGATTATCCCTCGAATCAATAAATCGTAATTCTTACTCGATTCTGTAATCACAATCAGTCACATGTTTAGGTTCAAAGAATTGAAATTTCAAAACGCATCAAGTCTTAAGGGATTACCCGTAATTGTAAGGCCAGAAAAAATGATTTCTTTTGGATTTTTTTTAAAACGTGTGCATATTTTTTATATAAGTTTCTTTGTTCAATAAAGACTATTTCGTATAATTTTCATGTAAAAATAATTAATGAGATTAAGTTTTCTGTGAAAGAATCCTCTTGCACTCTGCTGGGAACCGAACCCAGGTCTCCCGATTGCCGGTCGACTGCTCTGACGGTTCCCAGTAGAGTGCGAGAGGATTTTTTTCGCGGAAAATTGAAACTCAAAAATTTAACATAATTTTTAGACTCTAAAATTTCTGAATTTGGTTGGTCAGTCGGGTCGGTGCGGTGATTTTTTATTTGCGTTCGTAAATAAAATCTTCCGTTAAAAAAACTGACATACGACTAAAATGAGAGTTTAGATAAACCATCAAAAATAATTAATTATTAAAAAGTTGATGCCGAGGAATGCCTTTTTAAAAAACATGTTTTGCGGTGAGTACTCCTGCTTGGAACTGGATCATCTAAAAGCATAAATCGAAAATAATTTAGTTAATATGTTGGTTTATCTAGTCTTTAATCGAAGCATTTGAAAACAAATTATTTTGGGACAAAATGGCGGACGTTGAAAGTGAAGTGTGTGATTTTGAAAATCGATCACTTCACTTTCAACGTCCGCCAGTTTGCCCCAAATTACTTTTTTCACATGCTTCAATTAAAGACTAGATAAACTAATGTATTAACTAAATTATTTTCGATTTATGATTTTAGACGATCCAGTTCCAAGCAGGGGTGCTCACCGCAAAACATGTTTTTTAAAAAGGCATTCCTCGACATCGACTATAAATTTTTAATAATTAATTATTTATACATAAAGATAGTGCAAAATAGTTTTTAAATATTACCTTATTGAACAATAAAGTAATATATATGTAGTATAATTATATTATATATAGAATATAATTATAATATATTATAATATTATAAATATAATATATAAATATATATAATATAAAATAAACTTGATTAACAATATGATAACATTGACTAGTTGCTTTAAAAACTTATTTACAAAACATATTATAAAATTATAAATAATAAAATCTTGAGAGCATTAGCATTAGGGCGGAGTGAAAATGCTCAAATTGATCGGATCTTTTGGGCCTAGTGAAAAAAAGTTGTAGTTTGACATCAAAAAGAAGGGGCAAAAAATTTTTTTTTAAATTCTTCTGTTCGAACTTTTGACTTGAAAATTCCAGATTTGGAACATTTCTCAAATTTTTCCTATTAGAGGGATCATTATGGCGAATTTTTTGTACATGTAGTTTTCGATGATGAATAATAATTTAAAATCCAAAATTTAAACAAAATTTTTCTTCAAGTTAAAATTTTTTGAAAAATTAAAAAAAATATTTATTTTAAAAATTTGAACATATCGGGCCGAAAATCCCTCCAGTTTGAATGAAAGAAGCGTGCTACATTTTTAATTTCATACAACAAATTTTTTCATATTTTTCTACGCTTAAAAATGAAAATGTTGAAAAATTCGGCGACTTTTAAACATGAAAAAAATATGAAATTTTTTTTATGAAACCAAAAATATGGCTCGCTTCTCTGATTCAAACTGAAGGAATTTCCGGCTTAACATTTTCCACTTTTTTCAAACAAATATTTTTTTTTATTTTTCAAAAAAACATTTTTTGGAATTTCCAAAAAATTTTAACTCGAAAAAATTTTTTCTTTCAATTTTGGATTTTGTATTATTATTTATCATCGAAAACTACATGTACAAAAAATTCGTCATAACTATCCCTCCCACAGGAAAAATTTGAAAAATGTTCAAAATTTTGAATTTTCAAGTTAATAATCCGAGCAGAAATTTTTTTAAAATTTTGTTTGCCCCTTCTTTCTGATTCCAAACTACAACTTTTTTTCACTAGGCTCAAAAGTTTCTTTTACGTCACCAGATCTGTTAATCTATTAAAGAATAATATAGAAAAGATACTACAATGGAATTCAGAAGAGAATTCATTAAAGTAACAGAAAAGCTACAGAAATTATTGAATATTCTTCTTAAAGAATTCTTCTTCAATTCTTCTTTATTGATACCAGATTAAAATGGTCTCACTCAGCTTAAATAAGATTTTGTAATTTGATGAAAATTATTGAATTTTTTTTTTTCAAAAAAGATATTTTTAGAAATGATATACAGTAGAATTCAGTTAAGATTATTTAGACTAACAGAAAAGCTACAGAAATAATTGAATGTACAATTCTTCTTAAAGATAAAGTCGATGAAAAACATTTGAAGTTGGCCCCTAAATCACTTTCTTTTTTTAAACAGAAATGCTATAGAAGTGATTGTACATAATTCTTATTCCATGCATATTTGCTTCTTTATTAATACCAGATCGATGTGGTTTCATTCAGTTGAAATGAAATATTGTAATTTAATCAAAATCATCCAACTTTTATGCAATATTTTTTTCATTAAATGCACTCCACTCTGAAAAGAATAAAAAAATGTTTTCGTTTTTCTGATGATAAATAACTGGAAAATCAACCAAATTCCATATTAATACTAATATCACGTGTACGATAAAGACGAGTATTCAAAAATTTTATATTAAAAGTGAAAATCACGAATGAAAATCATAATGATGATTTATATTATTATATCATGATTTTAGTTATAAGTTTTTAATTATTATATTCATATAGTTTAAACTATGAAACTATAAAACAAGTATGCAATACAATAACATTAATCAATTTTACATAAAGAAATGCGAAATCCAAATTAGGAACAATTGTTGCTCAAAAACTTGCTTAACAGATTTGCAATTGTAACATTTCAAAGATGTTTCAAAAGAAAAAAGTACTGATTTAGATTTTAAACTTTATCTCCTTTTAATCTTGAATATATTAACATATGCAAAAAGATACGTATTTCTCAAGACAGAAAAAATATATTTCGTTAAAAGGATCAATTAAAAGTCAATTTTCTTGTAATATAATGCTATTAGTAAAATTAATAGCTGTCTTAACAATATTTGCAATCACTTGCAGAAGTCTTGGAACCTTCGTTATTTGTGTAAGCCGATTATAACATCAAGACCCGCTCTTCCATGATTTATCGCGGCTTTCAAGACCCGATGATTTCAGAAAAATGATTAAACGATTATAGCTATGTCTACGAACTGCCCACGCAACTTGAATTTAGATACCGAGTAAGGGACCGGTCTTTGATTCTATAAAGAATTTCCTGATGCCAAATTCTATGATGGCATTAATTTTTTTTTATAATTTAGTAAATATAATAATTTCATTATGTTCTTATCGATTACAAGAAATTTTCTTATTTAACAATTCAATTAATTCGAAAGATTTCTGTAATATTCTGTGGCTTGCTGAAATTTCTACTCCTTGGTAATCGATTTGATACGAACATTCTCGATTCACGAGTCATCTCACCTATTTTTTGTATGACGAGTTTCTTTTTGCAATTTATTCAACTTCTCCAAATCGGGAAACAGGGTAACTGTACGATTCACAGGTTCAGTTTCACGTGGGCCGTGTAAAAAAGTGTCCTTCCAGGCCTCGAATGTCTGCTCGAAAGATCTTTAGCGACACAAACAATTTCGTTCACTCTAAAATGTAGCGAAAATTTATTATAAATTAAATATTAATTTAAAAGTTTTGATAATAAATTGTTAATAGTAAATAAAATAAATTATAAAATATTTATGACTGCTTCGAAATATAATTTTAAAATACGCCAAATTATATATTCTTAAAGGTTTATTCATTTATTTTACATATAGCTTCTGTGTGTCTGAGAATATATTTTACCTGAATGATCATTATTAACCATCAGATAAATCGTCAATATTTCCCTTTCAAGCCTTTTATCTTTATAGTACAGAGAAAAGAGGAAAGTTATATAAAACTCTCGTTTATTTTAAATGCGGTTGTTAATAAGTTAAAAACATTTTCGCAATAAGCAATAGTAGCTTTGAAGTTAAATATCACGTGGGCGTGAGGTATGCGTTATGCGGGTGCATTTCGTGTGGGCAGAAGTAACTTAACGATAGCCACTTTTAAATTTCGCAGCGTTTAATCATCCGATCTTAATCACTTTGATCGATTCATAAATCACATTCGTTTCTAATTCCTCACTTCCTGTCTTCTTTGTATCTTTCTTATCAAATTATCTTTCTGCAAACAATTATTTTTGCAACTATTCTTCTGTATACAGGTAACTTCTGTATAAAAAATGAAATTTATTTCATAATAAGAAAATATTTACTCAATCTAACATTTAAAAGACTCTCAGTTGACTATTTTTGTTTGATCAATCTTTTTTTTTTATAAAATACCTTTCGATGGAATTTATTTTGTACTTTATAGATTGCCTAAGTTAGATAATAAAGTTGATTTGCATACTCACATAAACCACGTTTTAAAGTTCATATCAGGAACCGATTTACATCGTTAATCGCTCGAATGTCTCAATTATTGAAAGGAGAAATTGTCGGACGTGGATTCTATGCACAATAATAATATTCTCAATCGTAGTTAATTGTTTCCGTGACCGATTTATTAGGCATGATACCTTCTCGTGAGAAATCAGATTCAATTTTCCATTGTATTAATAACTCAGCTTAGAAACTCCATAAAGGTTATCATTCCACTTCGCAAAAATGTAAACAACCTATTCATCCTTACAACTAAATAAATCCTAAGGTATGTAAATCACCACATACAATTAATATTCTAAAAAATCGCAATCACAGTGAAAACAAAAGATAATATTTAAAACGAAAATTAACTTCGGAGAGATAAATTTTATCAAAAATCGTGATAATTTTGTCTTATTTATTAGCATGGTTATTGTTCGATAAAAATGTTTAATTCTTCATCCACGATATTCAATTTTTATCATTCAACTCTTTATTTGTGTAGCATCATTTGCATAAGACATACTACAAATTGCAGGGTTGAAGATCTTTGAATTGGAGGTTCCAGGAGCCTTTTTTGTAAAATTGTAAGCGATTGCGATCAAACCCCGAAGTTTACAATTTCCAATAATCCTCTTTGGCCCGGAGCCTTTGGGACATAAAAAAAATGCACTCAAATAAGAATTCCATACATAAACTGTTTTCGCGTGCGCAGGCCGGAGAGAATCGTCGTAGCTTGCTCAAAAATTGCGGAGATTCGCGAACAGCGCCCAAAGAAGAATCTTAAAATGAATTTTCGTAATGATACGCTCTATCTAACTTAAATATATACGTTGAAGCGCTTTCGTCGAAAGGAACATTAAAGCAGGCGGTTCTAACGTGAGATTTTAGGAATTACCACGTCATTATGTTGTAACGCAATGGTCGTGTTGAACGGTCCAAATTGCCCACCATTCAAGCTGACCACAGACAACTCTGCTTTCGTGATCTTCACTTCATTTTGAACTTTGAATTAGCAGTCACTTGCATTTTTTTCGTTTAAGTTCTACTTAATTGTTTTTTGAACCAAAGTTAGTTCTGGGTCAGAATTTTTTATTTAAAAATACTTATTTCATCCTTATCTTCTTTTAGCTACACTTTTTGATCATTCAAAAGCAAGTTTATTTGAATCATAAACTAGAACCAAGAATTATAGTAGCTTCCATTTTCATTGCTTTCCTTTTTATTTTATGTATTTTTAAAGGACAGCACATTCTGCAGCGATCACAAAACAAATGCAGGAAAATATGTTTAATAATAAAGGAGAAAATAATTTTAAATAATAGAAAAAATATGTTTAATACATATAACTTAACAAAATTAATTCAGTTTTTCAATTTTTTATTACCAAAAGGAGAAATCTGTTACGCTAAATAAAAAATTTATAGGAATTCCAATAGAAATGTTGCTTTAATTCGAGTTTAATAGAATAGAATATTGCAATAAAAATATTGCGTTAATAAATTATCTATATTTTCGAAATTCGAGTCGATTGTGTCACTTTCTATTTTGAAAAGTCACTGAATCATTTTGCAGAAATTCGTGACTTAAACAAATGTACAAAATGTTTTTAAATTACATCAATTTAGACTTATAATCAGCTCTGTTGATTTGATACGTGGCACGTGGTCATGAAACGTCAAACAACATTCTTCAAGAATTTGTCATCGTTTTAATTAATGAATCCTGTGGTTTTAATCAATTAATCAGATATCGACCACACAAACAATTTTTTTTAAAATCCTTTCCTTATTACGATTTTTTTTCCTGTTACCTATAATTTAAACAGTCAGTTTTTATAAAAATATTGTACTGTAAAGTCCATTGCACTATATATTTCCATGACAAAACTATTTTTAAGACTCTTCTCACCCCACATTTATATTTCTATGCCCAACCCTATAATTTGTTCAGAGGTGTTCGTAATTTATGCAAATCCAGTCTATGCAATTGTGTTATTCGTGAAGTGAGATTTTAATGGCCCTTGAAGATTTTAAAAGCTGCTTTATCGGATTACAAAAATCCTAATAGTTACATTGTTCATCCGATTTTCCAGCACTTGAATCAGTTTACATTTTTTTCTAGGTTCGCAGCTTTTCAAACACCTTTTTATCATTACAAAAACACCTGGCACTTGAGATATTTACTCAATTTTTATTTTTAATATACCTATTTTTTATCCCATCAAAAACATGACGCAAGGGAATACATTTTTTTAAATTAAAATAAATAAAATTGATTGAAGAATTAACGTAAAGTAACCCTGCCAGGTTTTTAGAATTTTTATTTTTAAAATTCTTTTATATTCTGTAATTCTGTTTATACCTATCTAAACTTTATGAATGTGATACAATTATCCTTGGTGATCTTTCATTACTGAGCAAGGCTTCTTCTTTGCACCTGTACGGTATCTGACCTGAATGCATGCATCTTAACAAGCCCCCTAAATAGATAAATCGTTGAACACGTGTTGAAAGGAAGAACTTAAAACCAAAGTGACTTTCTGATTTGTTATTTTTCTGAATGTTTTTAACTTTGAATTTTTGACTAGAAAATTACCGACATTTGTAATAAACTTCTTTATGATTGATTTTTACAACGCTTTGCAATATAATTATTAATTATGTGCAAAATTATAATAAATCACGTTGAGAAAGAAGAAGAATTTACAAATATATTAGAAGATCGACTACCTATGGCAGTATTTTCAATTTATTTTACAATGTAAAGTTGATTAAATATTGAAAAATTATGAAATTTAATCAACTTTATTGCATCCAACAAAGAAGCCTAAAACGAAATTATAATTTGTCTTTATAAATGATCATTTTTGACATAATTTAAAGTGATATTTATAAATGTTTATTTTTAGCATAATTTAAAGTGATTACATTGCATCAATCTAAATTACACAAAGATTATTATAATTATTCTCACTGTGTTTTTTTGGTGGTTCTCACAATTCACTTTCGTGCAGTGCATTTTTTGCAGTAAACCAGCAATGTAAGAATCCCACAGATTTGCCATAAAAGCTTACAATCTTGACGTAACCAGTTGAAATGTCCACGTAACAAAGGTTCCTCCGATGTTCATCCTTTTTGTATTCCTCTTAATTACATTTTTTTTATATATTACTTGGCATTGCTCTATTCCGGGTTCCAGAGAAACTGGGCCATGAAATGTTAAGCGATCCGGAGAGTGAAATTCGAGTAGGAAACCACGAACATTATTACTCCCCTTGAAACTTTTATGGGTCTTTGATAATGTCCTCTATTCAGGTTTAAAATACGTAGAGACTGGTTACATTAATGGCTTTCCTCGCAAATTGGTCTGTTGTTGTCTGAACTTTTAAGGAGTAATTATCCTGATATGCTTTCCTGTTACACCTCGGTTTAATGATAACATGTAAGAGTAAATTTACTTTAATTAACCACTCTTTAATCGAATGATTAGATTGTGTCTAATGCATGAGAAAAAATTACATTTTTGATAAAATGATATTGGATCCTTATTGTGAATAAAAGTACGTTGATAACGAACTCTCTAAATCTGAATTAATGAGAAGTGAGCCACTAATTCACTTTCGTGATGTATCTTTTAATAGTTTTCAACTTTTCACTCTTAGTAAAAAATTATACTAATATTTTGTAGAAATTTAAAATTTAAGTAAAATTTAAGTAAACTTCTTGCAAGTGTCGAATAATATTTCAATATTTTCTCTTTAAATAAATTATGATATTAGGTTAAAATGTTATTACTTCAAAACTCTACAATTTTATTTTTTCATGCATTGAATATAATCTGTTGTCCTCGTATAAATCCTTTTCTTATTAATCATCTCTTTCTCTTTTATACTCTTTCTAATTCAACCAATTTTCATTCATCTCCGAATGAATAACTCTTTCTTTTTATTACTCTCTACAATAATGAGGACATTCTTACAATCGAGTGACGAACTTCATGCCTCGTTTGGTTAAGGATTGTCTACGTCCGTTGTTTCTCAACATCATATTATCATTCATTAATTTCCCATGATAAGATCCTCGATTTTCGAATTTTCATTTAGTGGGGATTTAGAAATAAATAATAACGCTATCCATTCTTATCGAACATTCTTTTTTCTGACTGGCACTGATTTTTTACATTTTTATATTTTCTTACATTCACTGTAAAAAATCAGTTTGTCTCGTACAAGTCATTTCAGATAAAGATATTTTTTCATTCCTGCAAATCTCTGATTTTTGCAAAAATTCCTTGACCTTATCTCTCAAACGAGAAAAATCATGCAAATGTCTTTTATCGTTAAACAAGTGATAGAATTATTTACGTTCAAGCTTTAAGAGCGCATAATTTATGTGCAGTGACCAAGAGATAATGGAGTAAAAGCGAATGTATCAGGCTTCAGAACATCTGGATTTAAATTCCAGTTTTTGTAAAAAATTTATTTTTCAGCAATTTTCAATACAGAATTCATAAATGTTGTGTTCATTCATTTCTTATCTATTTTTATTATCAATTACTTTACTGTTAACAATTTCTTTGTTTCAAGAAAGAAAGAATTATGCATTCTAAAAAGTGCATACTGCACTGTAAAAAAGAATACTTAAAACAAGTATTCTTTTGCTAAAAATTGTTACAATTCAAGGAGGACTACAACTTAAGTTCAGTAATGATTGTAGATTGAATTTAAGGTTTCAAATTTAAGTTAAATTTTGTACTAGATTTAAGTAAAAGTCTATCTTAATTTCAAAAATGAAGCATATAGTTTCTTAAATTCAGTTTATTACATTCTTAAATTCAAACAAATTTATATTTGATTTAAGTTTATTTCTACACCTATTTTTAAGGTATAACAATAAATTTTAAGTATTCGTTTTTACAGAGTGCGTTCGAGAAGAAAGCGATTGGTATCACATTTTGCAGAAGTGTGACTTCGATTACTGACCTTCTCAGAATGCAAGACGCACAATGTTGAATGGACGTGTATAATATACATTTCTCATATCAAGTAATTCGAATTCAAGCCGAGGTCTCAGAAGATGTGATTACAAGAAAATTATGCTTATTCATTTCAACAATTTTTTTCTTCTGAACGGAAACGAAAAATCGTCATGTTTTTAAAAACTTAGTTGCAGTTAAAGAGAAGTAAAAATTTCTTCTTAACTTATCCTTTTTTTATTCTTTATCCTTTTAACTTTAATTTCTCGATGGAAAAATTTTTACCTATCTGATATCTGTCTCTATATTAATTTACTTTCACAAACTGTATATTTCAGAATTCGGTTCGCATAAATATTGCTGCGACTCATTAATATCGCGAGAAACTCGCGTAATTATTTATTGGCACATATGATCACATCAATAGCATAATGATGTGCGGTATTTCTTCCGTGAGAATGCTGCATCATTTATTTATTTATGCTCTCGATTCTCGAACCAGTTTTCACCCGCTCTCATCATAACACAGCAATTTAACTTATGTTAAAGTGCACATAAAACACGAAGACATTCGTCAGAAAAAAAATTAATGTTTTTTTCTTATTTAGGCATGCACAATGCACATGTACATTCTTTCGTTATACAATCGAGCAAAGAGTGTTGCATAAAAGATGCATGTACAGTATAAAAAGTGTTATACATACATTAGGAAAGTATCTATTAAAATTATAAAAGGTGATTAAAGTAATTTTAAATGCCTTCAAGTAACTGTGAATGATTAATCATTCAATAACACATTAAATCAAACTTGGCAAACTTTAAATTTGATACCGTTATAGATTCTACAACTGAAGCTCCATGGATGATGTTATCACGAGGGAAAAAGTCGCCTTTGGCTCGCGTTGAACAAACACATCCCCTTGAACGATGCAAAATGAAATGCTTTTCTGCGCCGAGCTGCTACAGAAGCAATGAAAAATATTTTGACTGAATCATCCTTCTATAGACCACACAGAGAAAGGTGCGGGAAGTTATGCGTCGATTGGAGCTCGTAAAACGGTCCACGGCATTCCATACTCTGCAGTGTGCATCCCGGAGTGTAAAGTTACATATCGGGTGTTCTGGTGAAGCTGTCAGGTCGTTATGTGCTTTAATTACACTTTTAAGCTTTTATGTTCCTCAGGGTCATACTGAGACGAAGTTGTTTCTCAATCCTTATTGATGCCATTTAGTCAAAAATAAATCTGCTGTTTATACAATTAAACCTAAATGTGATTCAGCTGTGCGTAAAACTTTGACGTCAGTTCAATAGTCTCAATTTAATATATGCCGAATTTAAGAAGATCAAAAACCCCAGTAATCATTTTCTCTGCTGAAGATATAAATACAACTTAAAAAAAAGAAAACAATTATTAAAAATAGGAAGTTAAGTTCTTTAAATATACAAGGCATTTGAGGAATGCTTTTTCCACGTTTGAAAATTCCGTGGGAAATATTTTGGATGTCGAAAATTGACTTCAAGTCAGTGAGATGCAGAAACGCGGAGGAATGAACGAAGAAGTCCATAAAGGGTAAAATAAGAGGAAAAAGAGGAGGAAGAGCAAAGAAAAAGGAGACCTGGGGTGAAAGGAGAGAAGAGAGAATGTTGACCATACGCTAAAAATATAGGCAAAAGGCATTGACTCCTTGAGGCGATGGGGGATACCGCTTTTACTTTCGGATGTGTCAGAATAACCGTAAAGGAAATTCACAGAATGCTGCAAATTGTTCCTAATACGAGTCAGCTTCTCAAAATGTTACAAGATGATACTCGTTTCTAAATTAGAAATAATCATTTTATTTACTCCTTCAACTTTGGTATTCTCCATCCATATTATTCTGAATCTTAATTTCATTTAAACCATCACAGAAAAAAACTGGTCTCATTTTTCTTTACTTCATTTTGAATTTTGAGGAATTTTTTATTTTCATACAACACTCAAGATAAATCCGATCTAACTCAAGTTGATACTTTTTGGCAAAAACTCAAAATGAGCAGAATCAGTATCATTTTTGTTCAGTTTTTTTCTGTGATGTTATGATGCCTTGTGAAGTGACTACACATTAATTCAGGTGATTTCAAATCTCTTAAAGTCATTTTAATCATAAAAAGTCACTGGAATTTCGGAAGTTAGTTGAAGACTCATAAAGTCACTTGAAGTTACAGTGAATCTATGTCACCAGAAGTCGTTTAAAGTCAGTTGAAGACATAAGATTTCAAAACTCCATTAGTTGCATTATCATTTGAATGTCATTTGAACATATTTGCCCAAATCTCCATTAGTTGTATCATCATTTGAATGTCACTCGAACTTATTTGTAGTCTCTTAAATTCTCTTAAAGTCATTTGAATAAAGTGACTCATAATGGAGCGTCTTGTAAAGTCACTAAACATCACATGAAGTCATTTAAAGATACTTGAACTCAACTGAAGTATAAACTTCTTGAAAACTCATTAAGTCACTTGAAGCCATTTGAAGTCTCGTCAAGTAACTTAAAGTCACTAGAAGAAATTTAAAGTAACTTTAAAAACTTTAAATCATAGTGTGACATTTTGTGAAGTCACCAAATATCTCATGAAGTCATTTGAAGACATTCGAAAAAATCGAAGTCTTTTAAAGTGATACTAAATTTTTAAAGTCTTTTTAAGTCATACTAAATTTTGTAAGTCATGTGAAATTACTTGAAGTTACGTAAAGACATTTAAAGTGACTTTAAATCATGTTGCGACGTCTTTTAAAGTCACTTCAAGTTCGTTAAAATTGTTTGTTAAAATAAAAAACACATGATTTTCAAAATTAAGGACATAAATCATCTCCTTTCGAAGAAAAATATTTTTCAGAATCTTCTGGAAATGATTCCAGGACTGGACTTTTCAATTTATAATCGTTCGACTTTTGCGCTTCTTGAGTCGAAGAAACATTCTTGCCGAATTATAGGTTGGCTTGTACAGATTAGAGAGTTGCATTTGAAATCGAAGGGGACAGGCAAATTGGCACTCTCTCACATTCTGAACCGAGATAGATCGAATGGTTCATCGTTGAGTCTGTCAATTTCTTGTGATACATTTGATATACTTATTCACGTAGGTAGGACTTCAAAATCGACACACCCATTTGCGTGCTCGAACGTCAACAGCATATCTGTCATGCGTTTAATACCCGTATGTGGGACGGTTTGCTCATGAATTCATATCGGTCACTTAAAAAAAAATAGATAACCACTGTGTTATCAAAACAGATCTCACATTTTTGCATACAATACGCAAATTATGTCTATATATAAATTTATGTGTCCAAATGTAAAAAAGTATCATTTTTAAAGATTGATTATTACTATTAAGGACTGAATTTAGATATTATGAATTTTTTTCCTCGTGTTACTGTTAATAACAATGTCAACATTTTAATCCTTGCATATAAATATGTCGGTTTTCTATAATATTTTAGTATTGAACATAAAAATTGATACTGAAATCGTCGTAAACCAAAATTGTAGTCTTAAGAAACTATAATCTTAAGTTTATAATTATAAACTTAAGAGTATAATTTTTTAAGACTACAATTTCTAAGGAAATTTCAAAGGCATGAGGCAATAATTTAAATGGTAATCTGAAACAAAAGAATTAGAGCAACGTCGACGTAAAGCATCCCGTTATAGAGAAATGTTTAAATCGTGATTCTAATTTGCGACGCGCGAACGTGCTTTTCTTGGAGGGAATTCATATTCAAGTGTGACAGGAGCGGTACTTGAATACCCAACAACGAGCAAAACACATGTCGTTTTAGTGTTATTTATCCTACTTGGCAGGTACTCTTGCCCCAAATATATAGTTATATATTTACTGTGTATATATATGTGTGTGTGTGTGTACTTCTACTTTTTCACATTGAACTTTCAGGAACCGATATTGGTATTCAGAAGACGAATGGGAAGGACTCCTATAAATTATACGTGATTCGATTTTAAGTTCAACCTGAAAAGCCGACAATTCAACCTATATACATAAAAAATGTGCGGATGTTACTCAATTCTGTCAGTAGCCTCATTTTTGAAATTGTGTCATTCTTAAACAAACATTACATTGTTGAATTAAGTGCACTTAATAATAATTTATTTTTTTTATCGAAAAATTCGAGGAGTATCTTATATTTTATCTTGATTTTTTTAGTTCGTTTTTATCTTTTGTCCATCTCGTTCCATAAATTACGAAATCTACAGTTACAAAAGTTATAAATTCAGCTCACGCTTGATCACAAAAAAATCTTAATTTCCAAGCTCGAGAGGGAAGTCTTGAATAAATAATTAAGTTTTCATTAAGAACCTTACTGATCAACAAGGAAAAATGTTTATTTCAAGGAGACATAAAATTCAGTAATACTTTATTACAGTAATTAATACAGAATTATTTATTAAATATAAAAATCCTTTAAATAATTTTCTTGAAATGATAAGATAAGACCCCTAACCAATGTGTGTTCTCTGAAATTAAAAAAGCCACAAGATTGGTGTCCTTTTGTTTTTTGCACCCCATGTGTTAGAAAAAATTACCACCCTCTGTTTTTAACACCCTAAGCGTCACGTGTTTGACAAAACTGGAGCGCCAGGTCTCCTGCTGAGAGAGCAGAAAGGTTTGAGAATGGGAAAAAGAGACGGATTAATGGCTAGAGTGAAAGAAAGCGAGAGTGAGAGACATGTAAACGTGCCTTTTTTATAACCTCTGCTATCCTAGCTACCCACTTGTGGTAGGAGTTGATTTTTTTATTCGACGAGACGGCGAGAGTTGCTCGAAAGCGCATATATTGCTATTACTATATTACTATATAGAGCCTCAGGGACTATATAGTTGCATTGAACGTCGATCGCATTCCATCTTATTGCATAATTCCCGCTCGATTGTTGCCTTACCTGTCTAAGGTTAGACTTAATGTGGGTGAAAATGTGAAAAATAATTTTCTATTGCTTCAGACTTGTAATTTTTTATTCGCAAAATTAATGTATAATTTTTTTATAACCTAAATTCAATGTTAATATTCAAGGATGTGTGTTAAATTAAGGGTGTTCACTCGATATAGTCCAGCTCAAAATTAATCAATTAAATCTTTATAATTTATAATGATTTATAAAATAAAGAAAAATAAACCCATAGTTATTTACAGAATTACAGGGATCACAGCGGTTGAGTATTTCAATTTTAGGGGAAGTAGGGGTATATATTTTCGAAAAAAGGGGATTTTTTTTAAAAAGAGGAAAATTTTTTTAATTAAAAATACCAAAAAGGTGAATAAATATTAATAAATGGAATGTTTATAGAAGCAGGAAAAAAGAACAAAAATTAATTTCAATACGTTTTTGAGGAGTAGCAATACACTTCTTAGAAAAAATTAGTTTAAGTCAAAATTATTCGGCATTTTGTGTTTTTTCTTTAATCTTACGAAACATTCGTAATTTTTATCCAATTTTGTTGATTAGAACATTCTCTACCATTCTCTTTGTTGAATTTTATTAAAACTAATTTGTTTATTATTTATTAAATAAACAAATTTTGTACAGTCTATAGTTTATGAACAAATTATTTTTAATAAAATTCATCGAAAAGAATTGTAGCAAATATTCCAGTGAATGAAGTGAGCTATTTTTATTGTTCATTCAAACTGGATGAAAATTACGAATGTTTAATAAGATTAAAAGAAACATAAAATATGAAATAACGATTATTAGATAAATAATTTTGACCGAAACTAATTTTTCCTAATAAATGTATTATTGCCTCTTCCAAAATGCATTGAGATTAATTTCGATTCTTTTTTTCCTGCTTCTATAAACCGTTCTTTAGAGTGGTCGAGCATCCTTAACTAACTATGAGATATTTTCTTCCTAAGTGAAAAAATAATAAAAAATAATTGTTTAATAATAGCTTTGAAAATTCCACGGGTACAACACAGAAATGAATTTATTGTTTAACTTTAAAAAAGTAGTTGAAACGTATTTTAAATCTGAGTAAACTTGATGAAATAATAAGTGAATAGAACATTGCAAATAAAGTAAATTAACAGTTTTTTAAACAGCGATAGAAAATTTTATAATAATGTTCAAAACATTATTTTTAAATAATACAGAAAAAAATTAATCACATTTCTTCCATATTGGATAAAAATTTAAATAAATTAATAATAGTTAGCAGCAATCGCCATTTTTGAATGTAACAAATTTCTATTTATGATAATTCTGGGGAAAAAATATTGAAAAACTTCGAAAAAAGGGAAAAAGGAGGAAATATTTCAATTTAAGGGATTTTAGGGGATTTTGAGAAAAATAGGGAAAAGGGGAATAGGGAGGAAAAGGGGGAATAAGGGACTGAGTGTGATTCCTGAATAAAATAGTTTGGGTCATAATTATTATTTAAAACTAGTTATTTGAATTTTTCTGGTTTTTCCGAGGGTTTGACAACTCGTGAAGTCAGGTGTACCCTTGTAATGAGATCTTCTGAAGTCTCCTGAAATATCTGAAGTCACTTGAATTCACTTGAAGTCTCTTGAATTCTCTTGAGAAATCATTGAAATTCATGTGAAGTCACGTGAATTCACAGGAAGTCTCTTGAAATCACCTTAATTCATTTGAAGTCACTTGAATGTTCCTGAAGCCACTTGAAATCTCCTTAAGTCATTTGAAGTGACTTGAATTCTCTTGAAATCTCCTGAAATATCTGAAGTCATTTGAATTCACGTGAAGTCACTTAAAAATAATATGAATTCATTTAAAGTCACTGGAATTCTCCTGAAGTCACTTGAAATCTCCTGTCCTAAGCCGTTTTACGCCCTAGTATGGGTCTGTAAAAACGCATTTTACGCACACTGTGTCAAAAAATATCTTTCCTTATATTTAAGACAATGTTTTAATCAATTATTTTCTTTTTGTTCCAGGTAAGTTTCATTTCTGGATTCCTAATCATTTTCAATAAGGTGGTAAGATTCTTACACAGAATTTAAAGTTATATATTCCAATTGTTTTTTCGGCAATGTTTATTCCATTTTTTAAATATTAAGTCCAATTTTCAACTAAATGTGGAGGCATAGTAATAAAATTCTTGAAAGACCATTGAGCAATTTAAGACGCCCAATTTGGTAGAGCAATTCTAAGTGACATTTTTCACCGTAACGATTTCCTGAACTCGCACAAAGTTCAGCACACATTCCCTCTCGCGAAAACTACTTTTCCTGTTTGGTGTAGAAAGTAGAAAAGTAGTATTTATATTGCTGATCAAGCGTTTCTCTCAATTACTCCTTGACGATTGCACAAATGCACACAGAATTGAGTGTAATTTAGAGACCTGGTCAAACGCACTTTAAAAGGCGAGTCCTTTTCAAAAGAGTTTGACTTTTGTTGATCGATAAAGTTAAATGTCAGAAGGGAGGCTGCATCGCCCTGGGAGGGATCGCAGAAGGGAGCGATCTATATCGCTTCGAGATCAGTTTGTTGTTTGAGGTATATATATAGCTATAAAACAGATGCCAGAGAATTCGATTTCAAAACCCTAACTAGGAGTCCAACTCCCCTCTGAGTCCTAATTAAGAAATTGATTTGCTTCTGGAAAAGTAAAAAAAGCATTCAGTAAATTCATACTTAGAAAAGTAAAAATAGCATTCAGTAAATTGAACTTTAAAACATATGTTAGGATTCACGAGGCAGAAGTTGATAGAATACTAAATGCTAAATGGACAGAATGTTTAAGGTATTTTATTATCGGTATTTAAATGGATATTTAAGTTTGAAAGACTTGTTTAATTATAGTAATTAAGCTTACACGTTAAAATCTTCACGTCTGGCTTTAATCAAAAGTTAAAATAGAAGGTGTAATTTACTTCATATTGAAGAAATGAAATTGGAGTCCGGGTACAAATTCAGTTAGGTTTCTCAATTATTGAAGAATGCAATTGTGTAGGATCACTGACAATGAGAAACCTCTCACTTTCAGTTAGAATATATTTTCAAAGAATACTTTTGAAGGTCGTCTTGTATTCCATAACGATTCGCACATATCTGTTGATCACGCGGATTCTTATAAGTACCTGAGCGTGTGAAAAATATTGACTCGGAAGTGTTTCATAAGAATTGTCTGAAAAAAAAATATATTTACTCCAAGAATCATGAACACTAAGGAAGAAGTACACACATAAAAATCAAAACATTTTTATTTGTGGATTTTTTTTTCACGTTCTTAAGTAACAATATTTATGCAGTAAATCATTGTAAATTACATTTACATACAAATCTCTTCAATATATAGTTATAATTATAATTTAGAATTCGGAAATCATCTCGTGAAAAGATCTAAGAATGAATAATTGAAAAAAAAATAGAGTAGAGTAAAAGGTGTGTATTACAAATTTTATAAGGGACAGTAGAGTTTAATTTTGTAAGAAAATTAAATTTTAGAATTTAGATTGATATCACAGCAGAAAAGAGCTGAATTTGACACTGAAATTCGTTGTGGTGTCGTTTACCAGATCTCTTTGATCCCAGTAACCAGGTGCAGGGGGCAAACTGTGACGAAACTTGAGAACCGTCACTCGCTCTGATTTAAATGGTACTCGAGAAAAAAAAATCGATGTGGTCTTTCATCAGTAAATTATAGTACTCTCGGTACCTTATTACACCAAAAGTGGATGTGTTTTGACAGAGTGCAGGCTGAAAAATTAAGTGACTCTTAACGGTTCCGTTTAGGGTGCCATTTGCCGAGGGTAACTTGAAGTTTTTGCAATTTGCACCAATTATAGCACTCGTAAGAAACTAAATCTTGAATTATTACATTTAGTTTTGCTCACAAATAAATCCAATCGTGCAATATCTGAGGGATAAAGATACAATGTTTCTGAGGAAATGAAAAAGGGTAAATCACTCTTGAAATCTGGTGTAGACTTTTTTTCATCCTTTGAAGAATCGTGAAATCAAATCCATTTACTTTGAACTGAAATTGAATTTCTTACAGAAAATTTTAATTCGTAAAAAAAATCTGTTTAAAAAATGCTCAGAATATTTATAAAGAAAACTAATTATGTTATTATTTATTTCTAAATCTTGGTCAGTTTTAAGGCTTTAGTCTTTTCCCTATTCCTCTATTTTTTTCCCTTTTTTAAGATGATCCCTTTTTACCACTTTTTAAAAGTATTATCCCTTTTTTCAAGAAATGTCCCCCTTTTTTCCTTCTCGTTTTGCCCCTTAAATGCGGACCGAATTATTAAAATCCGATAAGATTAAATATTTTAAGATTTTTTTGACACAGTGTGCGTAAAATGCGTTTTTACACACCCATATTAGTGCGTAAACGGCTTATTAACACACCCACTAATATGGGTGTGTTAAAACTCATTTTACGCACACTGTGTCAAAATAGTATATTATGTAACATGTGCGTAAAATGCGGTTTTACACACGTGATCACCACAAGTGGGTAAAACCGTACGCACAAGTTGCATACGATATTTTTTGACACAGTGTGCGTAAAATACGTTTTTAACACACCCATATTAGGGGATGTGTCATAAGCCGTTTTACGCACTAATTTGGGTGTCTAAAACGCATTTTACGCACACTGTGTCAAAAAATATCGTATGAAACTCGTGCGTACGGTTTTACGCGCATGTTAAATAATATACTATTTAAGCATATTTTAAGATTTCAGTATTTTAATAAAACTATTTCAACATTTTAAGTTTCCATTAAAACAACAATTAAGGAAAACAATATGGACAATTTCAAATCTGTAAGTGTCCAAGATTTAATCATTTCAATGAAAAACGACGATAATTTCTAAATATAAAAATGAGAAGTATTTAAAATTAAACCCTTGTAAAATCGAAGACCAAAAAAGTAGAGTTTTTATTCTTAGATCGTTAAACTTAAAAAATTCCCCTGCCAAACATTCCAAACTGAACATTTTATAATATTATGTAAAATTAATAAATTTCAAACTGCAATTGTTGAAGACTAAGTAATTTTGAATTTTAAATGCTTACAATTGCACAATATAAAATTAGAAGCCTTCTACATGCATATATTTTATAATATTTAAAATTTAAGGCTTTCAGAATCTTTAAAGTTTTAAGTTTAAAATTTAATTCTCAATATAATGGAACAATTGTAATTTTAATTATATCCAAATTCGAAAGATTCAAAATGAAGCATTGAAATGTTTGAATGTGAAAATTTTCAAATTAGATGCTTTCAAAATTCAAAGGTTTAGTGGCATTAAAAATTAGAGACTGGAATAAAATTTAAAACGAAATTTTATTCGAAATTGTACATTTTTATATTTAGTCTTAAAAATTAAACGTTTTCTGTATTAAGAATTCAAAACTGAATCATTAAAAATTGTCACTATCTAATATTACGGAAATTTCTGTACAACTAGCACACAACGTAGTATGGGCCGAGGCTATTTTTACGGACTTTTCCGTAAGAATAGTCTGTTTCCCCAATTGTGTTGTATGCTAGTTTTACGGAAAATTCCGTAACAATATTCTCGGCCTTAAACATTTGAAAGGTACCAAATTGAACAAAAATTGAATTGAAAGGTTTCTAAGTTCTAAATTTCATTAACAAAGCTTGCAAAATTGAACAATGGAAAATTTGAAGTGCTTAAAATTTAAAAAGTTTCAAATCGAATTCCTTTCAAATCGTATAATAATTTAATTCGGTATGCTTTTCTACTGAAGATTAAAAAAATTTCATGCCATTTTTAAAATCTCATCTCATCACACGATTTCATCTCCAGATTTTTCTGGTCTCAAAAAATTCCTGGTGATTTTTCGGTTTAGATAATAACTAGGTACAAAGTAACTTACTTGGTAAGCTATTCACTACCCAAGACATTTCATATGAAAAAATTTATGATTTTCCAAAAATCACTTTTATAATATTGATAAAACATTTTTTTAAATTGATGGACCGAATGGAACATTTAATATAGAACCGAATAAACTTTAATGTAAGATTTTTAATGAAAGGTTTGTTTCTTTATGCCTCAGGTGGAAACTTATTATCCTTAATTTATTCCCCTATTTTTGTGAAAAACCACCCTATTTTCCCTTTTTGAGAGCATTTTGCGCTGTGAAGCCTGAGTTTTTAAAATGCCTTTTGTTTTTTTCATCCAGTTTTTGGAGTCACAGAATGAAAGAAAATAATTGTAACCAGATCTCAAGCAGAACTTTTTTCGACCTGACAAAAAAAAACTGAACCCTCGTTTCATTTGTTTAGTAAATACATAGTTTCGAGTCCAGCCTTGATGTAGCAAGATTGGGGCAGCTGTAATTTTCACACTAAACGAATATAATATCGGATTTGAGTCGAGAGGGAAACTTATGGACATGACTGCCCCCAGTAGTGGGTCGATGGCAGATGCGTGATCTTTTGTGTGATGGGAGCAGTACTCGCAGTAGGCATTGTGGTAATATTTGTTTCGTAGTGAATGGCAGAAATTACAGGCCCGTTTTGGTACGAACGGATCGAGATCTTTGTCTGCCTTATACTCGTAGGTCCGTAGGAGGACAAATTGCACACGTCACGTGATACGTGTACGTTCCTTCTTTGATTAAAAAATTTTAATGTTAATCAAAAATAAAAAGTCCAGTCAATTATATTTTAATCCAAAGCTTTCTCGTTAAATTACGTATCGAATAGTAATTGAAATATTTCACGAGTAAAGTACAAGGTTTAAAAAGCAAACGTAATGTTTAAGTGAACATTTTACAGATCATGTAAAATTAGAAATTTCTATAAAGGTTACTATAGTTATTTTAATTAAAGAAGTTAAAAATGGGAAAACGACTTGCACCGAGAAGGTGAGATAATCACATAAACGTGCAAAGGACAAAGTTTAGATTAGGCTTCCAATACGAAGTAACGAACAAGCTACAAGTCATCCTCACATTTCGTGCGCGAGAAACGATCATAAATCAAGTTTATACGATAGAAAATGAGTTCGTCATTACGAAACGACTTTTCTCTCATATTGGCATAATATTTAAGAGGAAAAAAGATAGGCAGAGCTACTTATACGGTTAAGTATGTCGCTTAAAGTTACTAAGAAATCTTTAATTAATGTTCCAATGTCTTGGTGAGAAGTTATCTGAAATTGTATTGGTACAGAAACAGATATTTAAATCCTTGGACATTTTCAGCCTGCGGAATGTAATTGAAATATGTATGAAAGACGTCAGTAATTAAATTATTACGATTTGGTTCTAGGAGCGAAAATATGCTCGCATAAATATAAATAGTGAACATGAATTCTTAACATATGCGTGCCAATAATTACGATTTCATTAATTCTCAAACCAAACTCTATCTCGAATATCTTTAACGCTTGACGGCGGCCTGGGAAGAAGGAAGTTTCAGAGTCTAATTTTTCTAAACAAACCATTTTTCAGCCACACCTTGCAGGCCAGTGAACCATATCACGGCTCCAACCTTTTCAGATAACTTTCTAGTTGTGACACTGTTACTAATTAACCAAATTGTCAAACGAGATTCAAATGCAATATTTTCGCTGAATTTAATTCAGGCGATAAATTTAAAATCGTCCTTTCGGAAATTCGGAATCTTACTTTATGAGTAGATTTGAAGAAAAACACAATTCCATGTTGAAATTTTTCGCTTAAAATGATTGATATAATCAATATTGGCAATTAACTCAGTGAAGGGAGTGTGGTAATCATATCGATAGTATTTTCTTGAAAATCAAGTTTTCCTCTAATTTACAAGTGTTCCATTCGAATCTACTTCGTGAAAGCGTCTTGAACCTGTTGCCTGCAATTACATATGTATGTATGCATATATATGAGCTGCAATAAGTATAACAGTCGGCCAATAAAGCGGATAATAAAAGCAACATGGTTCGCTCTATGCGATTATGTAAAGCCAATGTGCCCTCTATTTGCCTCGCCATGATCCTTCCTTTCCTTCATGTTCTTCCTTCTTCCTATCTGAGAAGACTTCAAGTCCATGATTTATATCTTGACGTTCGAGCATCTCTCCAAAAAGACAAAAGAATGACATGAGGAAGCCGGATATTGTAGATCCATTCCAAAAATCCAGTTGATAAACGAGGACACTTTCTTGTCACATACAATTTTGTACAATGAGGAAAAATTGTCCACTCTAGTTTCTAAATTTTGATCTTTGGGGAAATTAAATTACAGATTTATCCACTGAACTAGTATTTTTTACTAGAGAAAGCAGTTTGAATTGCAGATTGTTAAGATTTTGTTTTTACATGTTTTCATCTCTGAAGAGAATAATTATCATTTTGAATTTTTTGGGAAGTTTTTCTCATTTCCCAGTAGTAAAATTGTTTCTCTAATAGAAAGAATGACAAACATTTGATGTTAATGTATCAACTGGTTCTGCTATAATTTACAGACCCTTGAATCCATTTGAAGTGATATTAGAGCTGGTCAGTAATTCAAGAAAAAACTACCTACATATAGGTAATTTTGTATTTTATTTAAAATACATTTGAAAATTGTGAATTTTATCTGAAATGCTTATAGATACCTACTTGTATTTTAGATGATATACATCCTACACTCCCGGCAGAAAGTTTGGGTACATTGATATTTTTCAAAAATTTCAAACGAATATGATATCTTAATACAACTTCTTAACAATTTTTAACGATATTTCCTTAAAACGTATTTAAATCTGCGTCGAATGACCCCTATTTGAATTTTTTTCGATCACTTTGTAAGAAAATATCTATGAAAATTAAGGTTTTCTGCCAATTTCTTAAATTACCAATATCTCAAAAATTATTTTGCATTTTTTAAGTTTCTAGGGCTCATTTTAAAGGGGAAATCCTTCCCTTTCTACTGAAATCATCTCTAGATTTTTTGGTGCACTTGTATAGATTTGGCAAAGGGTTAAACGTGACAAAAAATAACCTGAAAATTTTGAATAATGGTTAACTGTCGTAATAAACGGTAATAAAATTTAATGACTGGAGATTCTATAATTTTTAGAGAATTTGTTATCAAATCACTTAAGCTTTGATTTTTGAAAATAATTTTCAATACAAAGTGCAGGATTTCCCCTTTAAAAAGCCCTAGAAACTTAAAAAATGTGAAATAATTTCGTAGATATTGGCAATTTAAGAAATTGGCAAAAAACTTTGTTTTTAATAGATATTTTCTTACAGAGTGATCGAAAACAATTCAAACAGGGGTCATTCGACGCAGATTTAAATGCGTTTCAAAGAAATATCGTTAAAAATTGTTAAGAAGTTGTATTTAAGATATCACATTCGTTTAAAATTTTTGAAAAATATCAATGTACCCAAACTTTCTGTCGAGAGTGTAAATTAATTATATAAAATTAATATTAAACCTATGTGCAATATCTAAAAAGCCGGAAGTCCATGCATTAAAGCTTAACGGAGCCTTGAATTCTTTGGAAATCATCATGAATTCTTACGGATTCAACATATATTCTTAGGAATTCAACATGAATTCTTAGGAATTCATTATGAATTCATTGGAGTTCATAATGAATTAATTGGAATTCATCATGAATCCACTGAAATTTAGTTATGAATTCTTTGGGAATCTTTGAAATTGTTTGGAATTCACAATAAACTCTTCAGAATTTACCATGAATTCATTGGAATTCTTTTAAATTATTCAGAATTCAGCAGGAATTTTTCAGGATTGACCACAAATTCTTCAGAATTCACTTTAAATTCTTTGGAATTCGCAATGAACTCTTCAGAATTTATCATGAATTCATTGGCATTCTTTAGAATTGACTTGGGTTCTTTCGGAATCTTCGGAATTTATTATGAATTCCTTAGAATGCATCATAAATTCTTTGGAATTTAATGTAAATTCCGAAGAGTTCAATGTGAATTCCAAAGAATTCTAAAGATTTCAAGGTGAATTCTGAAGGATTCGAAAGAATTCCTGGTGAATTTTAAAGCATTTCTGGTGAATTCTGAAGAATTTCAAAGAATTCCTGATGAATTCCGAAGAACTTTTGGTGAATGCGGAAGAATTCTAAAGAATCTCTGGTGAATTCCAAACAATTAATGATAAATTCCAATGAATTTTATAAAATTCAAGGCGAATTTCGAAAAATCCCAAAGAATTGATAATTAAATTCCGAAAAATTCCAATGAATTCAAGGTAAATTCCACGCAAGGAGCTCACTGCAAATCTCAAAGAATTCATAATTAAACTCCAATGAATTCATGATGAATTCCAAACAATTCATGATAAATTCCAAAGAATTTTATAGAATTCATGGTGTATTTCAAAGAATCCCAAAGAATTGATAATTAAATTTCGAAAAATTCCAATGAATTCAAGGTAAATTCCAAGGAGCTCAGTGTGAGTCCCAAAGAATTCGTAATTAAACTCCAATGAAATAATGATGAATATCCAAAGAATTCAAAGCTCTGTAAAGCTCCACAGCATGGAGCTACGGCTTTTTAGCTAGTGCGCATAGGTTTAATATTAATTGTACATAATTATTTTTCAATGTATTTCATCTAAAATACACAATTTTTAAATGTATTTCAAATAAAATACAAAAATACTTAAATATAGTTTATAGTTTATTTGGTTAAATAGTATTTTCCGTGCAATGTATTTCAACTATTTTATAGGTAAACACTTGTATTTTGAGTAATGTATTTAAAGTATTTTGTGTCCAGCTCTGAGTGATATGAAGTTACAAAAAATCACTTGAAAAATTGTCAAGTCGCATGAAGTTCTTTGACTTTCTATGAAATTAAGTCATCTGAAGTCATTTAAACTCATAAGATTGAAAGTCAGTTTTCATTCGATTGATCAAGATATAAATTTTTTCATAAAATGAGAGCAGAACTCAGATTTCTAACCATAATGCCAAAATGAAGAATAACTAGTGATTTATCAATACCATTTTTAATCACTGAAGCCCATCAAACCAATTTTCATAAAAAATGTTATTAAAATATTCTTTACCATGTGATTTTATAAAGAACGTGATGGAAATTTGGGATGAAATCGATGTATCGAAGCGATTATCTGTAAAGAAAAAGAAAGAGAGAGTAGGCGGATCCAAAGCAAAGGCTTGCATGACTTACACTTACACATTGGAAAGGAGTATTTTGACCTTTGCAGTTGTGGAATGCAATCTTCGAGACACTTAAGCACGCAGTCGATCTCAAGTGTCACGTGAACAGCAGTTGGTTTAATCAGAGTCACAAACTTTGCATATGTCAAGTCAATCACCTGTCACGGCCTTGACATTAAGCAATAATTGAAAGTAATTAACATTTTAGTTGAAGCCTTTCACCTTATTTTTTCCTCTCCACTCAATGTCAAAAGTCAACTAAAATTTCAATTTAAAAACAAATTTAATTTCGAAGAAGAAAATTCGTAAAAGGTTTAATAGCATTTAAAATTTAGAGTCAGTAGAAATGTTCATTCTAGAAATAAAATACATCGTGGAAAATAAAGTTCGAGATCGTCGACATTAAATTTACAGAACTCCTAAATAAAATTCCTAACTTAATATACCAGTCACATCGTAAGAGCGAAAGTACAGAATTTTTATAGAAACTTTTACATACTAATTTTATGGATTATAGACGCGGGGTCTAACGTAGAAGGATGTGAGCATCTTCTCTTGGGACTTAATAGCCAGAGGAACCTTCCATCGATAAAAGGCTCCAAGTGAAAGTCATTATCGCTCGGATGCAAAATGCATTACAGGTGTACGATCTTCCGTTTACTACTTCGAACCCTCTTCGATAAATTCTTTCATCCTCAGAGTATGACTATATAATTCCAGATCTCTAAATTGTTCCAAAGATACTTTCCCTCATTAATAAAAATTCATTTTTTTATTATTATAGTGTAATTTCAACAATTTTTTATATCAAACAAATCATACGAAAATTACACTTTAACTTTGTCAACTGAAGCTTCTTGCAAATATCACATTTTCTTCACCTTTTGATTGTGGATCGTGACGATTGATTTTTAATACAACTCAGAATTGCCCATAAGTGAAAGCCTATTTATTTGCTAAATGAATAAATAACTTCGTCTTTAGGACTTCGTGAGGTCTTTCAGTGTCTGCAATTCGAACGAGAGATTTGTCTCTGGATTGTTACTTCTTTTTGTATTGCCATCTTTATTGTACATTCTCATCTCAAAGGAGAAAGTATCGCGACAGGTGATTTGTGACTATAGGAATCTAGGAAGAAGCTATATGCGAGGATACTGAATACAAAAGAAAAGGTTTCCCGGCCATCCAAGTCACACTAGACCTCCTCTCGAACAAATTTGAATTTTTAGTCGAGCAAAACGCCTAAGACTTGGCCATATTTCATTATTTATAGTGCCTCTCGTAATATAGGAGAATCTGAAAGTTCAAAGTCCTCGTATTTTGGAAAAAAGGCTTTAACCTTTATTTTATGACTATCTGTTTCATGCAATTGTCTGAAGAAAGCGCAGTTGCAGTTGAGCTGTAAATTGAAGAGCAAATATATATATATATATATATATATATATATATATTCCTGTAAATATAATAAAAAGGTCACTACAAGACATTTCAAATTTGACTTCAAATTGAAATTGAAATTGTAGTTAAAATTTCAAATTGAAGTGACTTCATATCAAGTCACTTTTGGCATTCAAATAATTTCGAACTGAATTTAGCATCAAAATTAAAATGTATCTTCTCGAATATTTAAATTTGTAGTCTTTCGAGGTTCAAGGTCTGTCTTTTATTCATTTTGCTTCTTTAAGTACTGTCATTGTGTTTGCACCAATTGACAAATTGAACTGATAGACGAGGAGACGTATCAAGTGCTTTTTTGTCCTAAAAAGATAATAATTAAGTTCTGGATTAATTTGTTTCCTCGTT
The DNA here is from genome assembly GCA_037177015.1 of Euceroptres primus. Lineage (NCBI taxonomy): Eukaryota > Metazoa > Arthropoda > Insecta > Hymenoptera > Figitidae > Euceroptres > Euceroptres primus. Next base: position 33,898 of record JBAGKK010107872.1, read on the forward strand.
TCCAATTAATTATATTTTCAATGTTTATAGTATTTGAGATTATTATTTGTAACAAGCAATCAAGAATATTCATAAAAATTTCTATAACTAATATTTTTCACTTTTCTTATTAACTCAGCAAAAAGAGGTCAAATGTTTTTACGAGTAGTATGTTCAACCATAATTTTTCTAGTGATTAGAGAAACATGTTTGAGCATTTAAAATTCCCTTCGAGACATTTTAAATCACTTCCGGTTTTTTAATTGTAAGTGGTGTCGCTTTCCCTTCTAATTGTTGTTAATTTCTTTTCCTTTTACTTGCAATAGTAAATACATGTATATGAAGATATCTTGACAATTGAGAGAAGTGCAAAACTATTTCTAGTAAAAGCTCCAAGGTTTCTTTAATTAGTTTAATTTTTTTACCAGAATTTATTTAATATTTGGTAAACACCCTTTACCAAAGTAAAATCTAATAAAGAAATTATAAAAATATCGCAATGTTAATAGTTATGAAATCAAAAACATTTGCCAAATAAAATAAAATCATTTTTCACTGCAAATAGAAGTAATAAAATCACTGAAATTTGCCAAATAAAATGAAATTGTTTGTGCAAGAAAATAAAAATCCAAACATAAAAAAACCAAACAAAAAAAAATCATAAAGAAAATTTGAAATCAGGAAATTCTAAATCATCATTCCAAATCACTGAAATTTGCCAAACAAAATGAAATGTGTAAGAAAATAAAAATCCAAACATAAAAAAAATCCAACAAAAAAATCATAAGGAAAATTTTAACAGACCTATGTCCTATTTTAAGTGACCTGCGTTGTTTTGTTGCAATAGCTATTATTGTCTGTAGAGTAAAAAGGTCAGACCCGCAATAATTTTTTTCATGAATTTTTTTTGTTGGATTTTCTTTGATGTTTGGATGTTTACTTTCTCGCACAAACAATTTCATTTTATTTGGCATATTTCAGTAATTTTATTACTTTTATTTGCGATAAAAATTATCCTATTTTATTTGGCAAATGCTTTTGATTTAATGACTTTCATTTGCGATATTTTTATACTTTCTTTCTTAAATTTTAATTTTTTAATGTAGTTTATTCAAAGGTTGTTCTTTATTTGACGGTATGTTTTTTATTCCCGTTGTTTTAGGAGTTTATTTCTTTCTTAAATTTTAATTTTGTAAAGTATTTTTTTCAAAGATTGTTCTTTATTTGACAATATGTTTTTTACTTCCGTTGTTTTAGGAGTTTATTTTTGTGAGACTTCATTATTTTTGAAAATAAGAAAATCATTGCAATGTATTTGTTAATTTCATTTAAATAGGTTATAGGAACACAAAATTTACTAAATTTCATGTCCTTGAAATTATCTTAATTTTTTCTTATTATTTTAATATGATTTATATTTTTTATTTTATGGTTCAGCATAATTCTTAACTTTTTCATTAATTTAATTAACTTTTTTATTCATTTTTGCTGAAAAACATCAGAGAAAAATTTAGAAAATTAAAAGGCTCACTTATAAAGAATTAGAATTATACTTCATTCGTAATATTCTTGTTTCTTCTTTTAAATTTTCATTTTGAAATTGAAGAACTAAAATTTTATTTACAATTAGAATTAATTAAAAATTAATTTAAAATGAAAATCCTTTTGGGGTGCGAATATTTTAATCATTTTTTGTGATTATAAAAAGTACAATAAAATATTATTAATAGTTTTTTTTAGGATTTACCAGAATTAACTTTATATTTATATTCAGTATTTATGGGCATTAATTTTAAGGCTAACCATAAATTACTTTTTGAAGATTACTTTTATCCAACGTGGTAAGGGGATGGTTTTTTACACTAGGGTGACATCAATTGTTGAGTGCAGCTTAAACTCTACAAACAGCTTATCATTCTGAATGCAAAATTACACTAAAGAAATATATGTTTCTCGAAGAGGCTTTATATCGAGCCATTGAAATCGTATCTATACAATGGACCCTTGGATAGTAAACATTATGGAACATAAATATTTAATGGCTTCGTGATGAGAGAGGAAAACCTCGATCGACAGAATATATCCTACCAATCAGCAAATCCCCGGTATTATCTCGAGATTATTGATCTCTAGAGACTATATAAAGTGTTTATATTTCACATTACAATTTGGATTTAATTGGCGTTTTTCATAATTTAAATGTTATTAAGTCAAAATGTTGTTCGTGCATGTGAACGTTTGAAAAAGAACGTCCTGAAAAAAATTATGGAATTCAGTAATGAATTGGTTTCATGAAAATATCGAGGATTAGTGTGATTTTTCGTGCTAAGGGTGAAATGAAGGTACAATACTTTACACACACGAAGTTATGAATTCGCATGTTTGCACATGTGCAGGCTTGCAAGTACGTAGGTGCAACTTTCTTGCACAGCATTCCATTCTGGTCAGCAACCTGGCTCAGTGCATTCGTTCACACAAATGTCTAACGAGTCAGTAAGTTTTTTATTCAATATATTTCCTTCAAGGAAAGCAAGATTTGTGAAAACTGTCACTAATATACCTGAATTCACCTTTAGAATAACAGGTATCGAGGTATCTCAAGACTCGAGTTGTTTGCTTGACGATAGATTAGAAATAGCAAGTGAAAAATTTATGTCTTTTAAGTTTGAAAATTTGAAGATGGACATATTTATTATCATTACTAATTTTTTAATATACATTATTATGTCCATTGAAGATGGACATGTATTTATTATCATTTATTACTAATTATTACTATGCATTATTATTTTTATTATTTATTATCATTCTTATTACTTGACTTATCTGCATATAATAATAGAAATCAATAGATCAAGAGTCCAATATTTTTTAGTATATGCAATTTGGCAGGTCATAAAATATAATTTCTCTCGGCCCCTGAAGTTGGGTCAGTCATTCTCTCTAATAACAGTAAACGTTGTTCGAATGCTCGCCAAAAAGAAAGAAATGTATACATGTAGTACATAGCTTGCACTGATTATTGGTTATGGGGAACTGCAATTCACTGTGAATTTAACAAGAAGAGAACGGCTCTATTTTCACCAGCGAAATAACCATAGCGTGTCTCACAACTATTTTTGAAAAATAGCACCCCTAAACGTCGTTTAAATTTCAAAATAAGTAGTCATTTCTTTAATGCATATGAATACTTTCTTGAGAATCGTTTTACGGCGCATTTTACTTTCTTTTATTAACCAATAACAAATACAGTTCCAGAGAAAATTTTATGACACAGAAACCCTCCGAATAAGAGCCCAGAATTTTGTCGGCAAATACTAAAGTAATTTTTGTATTTTATTTGAAATATATTTGAGAATTGTGTATTTTATCTGAAATACTTATTTGTATTGATTATTGTTTTTTTATTGTTTATTGTTTTTTTTTATTGTTTTTGATTATTGATTATTTGTATTTGTAGATGAAATACATTCATCATGAATTCACTGAAATTTAATTATGAATTCTTTCGGATTAACCAGCAATTTTTTAGGAATCTCTAGGAATTATTCAGAATTCTCCTTGAATTATTTGTAATTCACAATGAACTCTCCGGAATTTACCATGAATTCATTGGCATTCTTTGGAAGTCCAACGAAATCAAGGTGAATTTTGAAGAATTGCTGGTGAATTCCAAAGAATTCAAGATGAATTCTAAAGGATTCGAAAGAATTCCTGGTGTGAATCATCATTCCACTGGTGTGAATTATTATTCCACTGGTGTGTAAATCATTTCACTTTCTTTTATTAACCAATAACAAATACAGTTCCAGAGAAAATTTTATGACCCAGAAACCCTCCGAACAAGAGCCCAGAATTTTGTCGGCAAATACTAAAGTAATTTTTGTATTTTATTTGAAATATATTTGAGAATTGTGTATTTTATCTGAAATACTTACTTATATTTTAGATGAAATACATTCATCATGAATTCACTGGAATTTAATTATGAATTCTTTCGGATTAACCAGGAATTTTTTAGGAATCTCTAGGAATTCCTCAGAATTCACCTTGAATTATTTGGAATTCACAATGAACTCTTCGGAATTTACCATGAATTCATTGGCATTCTTTGGAAGTCCAACGAAATCAAGGTGAATTTTGAAGAATTGCTGGTGAATTCCAAAGAATTCAAGATGAATTCTGAAGGATTCAAAAGAATTCCCGGTGAATTCGGAAGAATTGTTGGCGAATTCCAAAGAATTCGTGGTGAATTCTGAAGGATTACAAAGAATCCTTGATGAATGCCAAAGAATTCCTGATGAATTCTGAAGAATTCCTGGTGAATGTGGAAGAATTTCAAAGAATCTTTGGTGAATTCCGAAGAATTCGAAAAGAATCCCTGGTGAATTCCGAAGAATTCCAAAAGAATCCCTGATGAATTCCAAAGAATTCCTGATAAATTCCAAATAATTTTAAAGAATTCAAGATGAATTTCGAAGAATCCCAAAGAATTGTTAATTAAATTCCAAAAAATTCCAAAGAAATCATGGCAGTTCCATTGTAAATCCCAAAGAATTCATAATTAAACTTCATTTAATTCATGATGAATTCCAAAGATTTCAAAGCTCTGTGAAGCTCCACTCTCCATGAAATTACTGCGTTTTAGTTAGTGCACAAAGTTTTAATCCTAATACACAATTCTCAAATGTATTTCAAATAAAATACAAAAATACTTCCTGCAGTGTATTTCAAGTACTTTATAGAGAAACACTTGTATTTTGAGTGATGTATTGAAAGATTTTGTACCCAGCTCTGAGTGATATGAAGTTTCAAAAAATCACTTAAAAAATTATCATAAAAAAACGAGGGGGGTCCAATTTTACACAAATCTAATACCTTTTCTGAGGAGAATGTAAAAATTATGAAACTTTTATGTAATGAAAATAAGCAGCATTTATTTGTACATATTAAATTATAAAATCCGTAATAATTAAATTTCTGTTTGTGCTTTAACAGATTGGTAAAGAAAATTCCTTGCTGCAATCATTTTCTTGATTAAATTGATTGCTGTGGAATAAATTACTGCAAGAATAATGTCTTTGAAGACCTGTTTAGCTTGACAATTTAGTACATATTGTTGTAGAATAATACACAATCTAAAGTGAAAAAATAGACTCGCCTTATTATCAGCGAGATATGCATTAAGAAACATTTATGTTGTTCAGAAGGAGGCGTGACGGAAGCGTCAATTTATTCGTCCGGCTAGGGGCGCCAAGTTAACAAAGCGTGATTCATTACATCGCTGAAAATTCTCCTCTCGACTCTCGACTCGATTATAATTAATTGCACCTTCAGGGGTTGAACATTCACGCGCATTTCGCATTTTCTTATGCACATTTGATTTCTTAAATGCAGTCATTGTCTTTCCCTGAGGCCCTTGACTTAAAATCACAGTTCTGTATCACTGGAAAAAAGAATTATTTAGATAATGCAATTAAAAATGGGTCAAACAAAAAAATCTACTAGATTTAAACAAATTTTTAATTTAATCAAACAAATTTCGTTTGAATCCAATCTTTTGCTTAGAATGTAAAATTATTTTTCGATTAGAAATAAGAAACAGATAATTCTGTTCAATTTTCCTTTTTTCTAACAGTTCAGCCTCTCTAATCTTATTGATAATTTTCTCGCAGACTTTATGCAGATAAATTCGCGTGCATCACATGTGTAAGCATAACCGCGCGTTAAACGACTTTCCAACTTGGTAGCGACACTGCAAATAAACTGCCACTTACCGTGATCCTATATCGCCATAATTAGAAAGTATAATCTCAGTTATCTCGTTCAAGAGGAATTTGTGTTTATTGGCCGTGCGGCCGCTTTTGCGAGAATCTACAAAATATGATTCATATCTAAACAGAAAACATCGACAAATAATAAATAAAAAATAGAAATAAAAAAATAAAATCAGAAAGAATAAATTACGATTCTTCACAACGAAAATAGTGATATTTATACGGTTGCAGAAAAATTTGCATCACTTAAACATAACGAGTTTGCGGAAAAGAAATTGTTTTCATTGAATTGTATCAGGCTTCTTTTATTCGTATAGACTTTCACCAATTTAGGTATCAAATCCGCACTCTGTTTTTTTGTCTCATCTATAATCAAGAAATTACTAATAACTAGCCAGTGATTATAATTTCTGCAGTAACAGTTTCGTGTAATAAATTTGTGATTTGCATTCGCAATATAATATATGGTATTGAAGTTTGTAACATTTCTTACAGTCTTCATGTATGATCGGTAATTAACATTATTGTGGAATACTTGATCATTGGTTGGAAATAAAACTCTGAAGTTGAATTATGTTATTATGTGTAATAGGCAAAGTAGCATTTATTTTATATGATTTTAAAACCTGCTTTGCAAATTTCTAATTATTGTCAAATTAAAAATATTATTAAAAAATTGTAGTTTAGAATGCTTATAAAGTCAATTATTCTATTTAATTATTTAATTATAATTATTTTGATAGTATAATAATTATTTAATTATTATACTATTATAATAATTAAAATACTATAATGTTATGGACTTGATTAACTATGTATTTTTATATTTATATTTTATTTATATTAATTAATTATTTACATTATTATTTACCATAATTGATTATTCTTTAAGTAAATATTTTAAACTATCCTACTTTAATATACAAAAGGTAAGGATTCATATTCAAAGGAAATTTTTTCTTCAATTGCAATGTGTAAAGAAATAATAAATTGTCGGATTTTTGTTAATGTATGATTATTTTTTGTACATAATAAAATGTATTTAACCCTAGACAGTCACAATGGGTCAGTTTGACCCTGAATTTTTTTTCTTCTGAAACTGTCTCATCCTACATTTCTTGCTAAGAGAATTAAAGAAATAATTTTAAATTAAAATGATTTTCGTGAAGAAACTTTTTGTGAAAAACTTTACTTTTTCAAGAATTTTTTTAAACATAATTCCACTTTAATTGTCATTTTATCTTAATGATAGTACAGTCTACAATATTTAAACTTCCTCCTAGGATTTTTTTGATTTTAATAAAACTGTTAGTTTTTAAACTGCAGCTCATCAAAAATTGACTCAAGTCATAGTGACCCAGTGTGACGGTCTCGTTCGAAAAAAGAGGTGTGACTGCCTATGGTTAATAAAAGTATTAATTTTATATAATGTATATTGTTGTAGCCACATACTTTTGCATTTAAAATTATAAATGTTCTTCTTTAATATTTCGATTACCTTTGAATTAAATAATAATTTAGTTAAAAATTGTAATAAACATACAAATTATTAATTTTTAATTAAATGAAAATTTAAATTTTGAAACTAGATTCATTGTGAAGCTAAGATAAAAAAAACTTTTCACCTAACACCTAATTTAAAAAGTATTCAAATACCCGGAAGGGCTTTAACGTATTTGCCCTTTTCCTCAGGCAGGTCTAGCGCTGCAGGGTGCACATCTGGCTAAGGAACTCAAGGATTTAAGACAAGGATAACGAAAGTCCTTGATTTTCAAGGCCTTTTGTGAAAAAGTCTTTGTATTTTAGTAGAGATGCATAACGAGGATTTCTAAATTTTTTTTAAAAATCGTCAGATGACATTAAAACTTTAAACATAGTACTGATCATAACGAGACGAAACTTTACTCGAACGAGATTCTCGTTCTCGTCTCGTTTTCGAGATTACAGTTTTTCGATCTCCATCAAGTTTTGATCTTAGCTGATTATGTTTCGAGCAAATCTCGTTTTTTCCAAATAATTCTCGTTATGCATCACTATATTTTAGTCGTCTTAAGTTTCTCGAAAATAAAGGCCTTGCTCGGATTTTCCTTGTCTTCCTCGATTTTTTCCTTGACATTCCTCGCCTTGAGCGGCATCACGACACACCGGAAAGAAATAAGAATTGTTTGGATAAAATTTTAGAAACATGTAATTTTGAATTAAACAAGAATAAAAATTTTAGAATTTACACACCTTAGAAAAATAAGAATTGTTTGATGAAATGTTTGAAGAAAATTTCAGAAACATGTAATTTTGAATTAAACAAGAATAGAAATTTTAGAATTTTATTAAAGTTTGTATTTCTAAAGTACTTCATGACATTAAATATTTTATTCAAGCAGAAAATATTAAATGTTTAAATAATTGGTTATAATAACTCTTTGACAAATATTCTTCACCATAAGGAATTTTGAAGTTGTAAACCCTTCCATAAATAACTTTAAACCGCAACTTTGGAGTACACACAGAGAAAACTTATTTTCAAGTTTAAAAAATCTTTCTTAACCTGTTTTACTTAATATGATATGAAAATTTGTTTACATTAAAAAAATTTATTTGAGCAGAAAAAAGTTTGATTCAAACAAAATTTTTTTTTATTCAAATAAAATTTGTTTAAATAAAAAAAATTTTTTGACTCCATAGCAGTGTAATTATATTTTTCATTTAAAAAAATTTTGTTTAAATGTAGGAAACTTTTTTCTGAGTATACCTTTATTTAGTATTTAATTAAAGGCTCTTAGACTTACACATCACTGATTCAGTTTCCGGATAAAAGACATAACTTCGGATAAACATATCTTAATATTTATAATAAATATACATTACTTACAAGATTTTGTTCTTAATTTGATAACTTCTCATTTAAATTAACTTAATTAATCTAGTTTTCACGCTTGATAAGCATTTAAAATGTAGATTGAATCGTAAATTTTCTATAAGACTTCTAATTTTCAATCGATTAAAAACCAGTTGTAAAAGTGAGAGAAAGCGTACGTTTTAAAAAATTGATAAGGATTTTTAATTTCATTTTGTAGGTCCCATTCTCATTTAATTTTTATTGTGAATATTTAAAATCGGTTTAACTTAATTAATCATCAAACTTATATTAAATAAGAAAGAAAATCTAATAAGGACTGGATAATGGGATAATATTAAAAGTTCTAATATTTGTCTTGAATAGAATTAAAAAATACAATTTGATTGATATGACATGAATAAGTAATGTTAATGAAATCACATAAAGAGTATATTACAATGGCACGTTGCATATATGGGGACACTTGGATGCCCCAAGAATAGGTAACCGACCTTTGGAACAGGTTTGTAAATTATAATTTGCGTCGACACGTTGCACCGAAGGTGACTAGTAGGAACATTATCTTAATAATACGACGTCTCATTTTATAGGCAGTTTACTGACACGTTACGTGTCTTTCCAATTATTATTATTATTATTATTATTCAAATCAAGGACAATATCGAAACTTAATTCCCAATTTTCCCAAGTAATTTTCTTCCTAAGCAAAGAAACCACTCAAATTAAATGCCTGGAACAAACATTGTATTAAGTAATTTTTCAGGACTTTAATCGTCAATATTAATCTTAATACCAATTTAATATTTAAAATTCTGTTTAATTTAAAATATTTAAAAATGAAAAATATTCTTTAACAGAAAGTTTAATTCATAAATTGTATTTAAAGGCAATCTTTGGGGTTTATATTCAAGTTTCACAGAGTAAAGATCAAAGAGGATAAATGAAAATATATGACCCTCGGAGTACAGACCGTGAATTTACAAACCGAAATATTCATGGCGCATTCATGAAATCTCGTACACGTGTTCACAAAGAATCGAAATGCCGTTTCGAATTCCTGGCTTCTCCCTTTTCGGGGGCTGGATGAAAAATATTTTGACTCGAATTATTTGCGGTTCTTAATAATGGTTCCAGTTATCAGTCCACTTAGTTTCGTTTCAACTTCTGAAATTACTTTATTTACTTTTCTTTTGTTGTGATTTATAGTCTTTAAATAAAAATAATTCAACATTAAATGCTTAGTTGTGTTTGATTTATATTTAATATTAATATTTATATTTAATATTATTTTATTTATGTTATTTTTATTTTAACTATGAATTATGATTATATTTCCTTGATATTTTTCCAATCACTTTTATCCATTGTTTTTAAATTGCTGTTCCGTGTCATTAAAACACATATTTGAATTCATAAGTATCTCATATTTCCCAAAGGTGTCATCTGTTAGGCATAGTTAAGAGAGGAAGAATAGTGGATGGGCTGAAACACGTGTCAGTGTAAAAAAACAAATACATCAAACCCAGCTGTACCTTCAGAGTAATAATTAACGATGGTTCATCCCTCCAAACGTGGGAGACTACTTAAACTTGGGTCAAAAGCCTAAAAGCAAAATTAACGTCCTTTATCCCCACAAACTTCATTAACGACCCTCATAGATATTTCCTATCAGGGGTGGCTTTAATTGGACGCAGAAAGACTTTATTCAGAAAAAAGGCGAATAATTGAAAATTACAGAAAATTAGACTAAACAAAAAATATATATGATAGAAAATATTTAGATTATTCAAAAAACAGATGCTGAACATTTTTTCCAAGTAATTTCTTAGTGAAGTCTCCAGAAATCGCCTAAAGTATTTTGAAGTCTTGTAAAGTTATTTCAAGTTTGGAAAAGTCTTAAAGTCATTTCAAGTTTGGAAAAGTCTTAAAATCATTTCAAGTTTGGAAAAGTCACAAACTCATTTCATGTCAATTCAAGTCTGATAAAGTCCTCTGAAAATATATAGAGTTCCAATATAAATTTATAATGACTTAAAATACAATTTATGTGGATATAAAAATCCGAATGATCTTCAAGGTAACTCAAGTAGCGTGAGATGAACACTCACGTCTGTTTCCATTCAGATACTTTACTTCTGGGTTGGTTCATCTTTGTTGAAGCAAATTTCACGCTTCTATGCTCACAAGTAGAATCCACAGACGAGTGAATAGATTCCATAGAAATTGTACGCTTTCCATAAACCCTACGATTATCCTCGACCGCCCCATAAATTAACAATATCATCTCCGTGACACACGCCACCAACCCATACTGTCACATTAGTTACGCCCATATGTCGATTTATGGTGGATCTATTACATGGGGAAACCATGTTTCTCAACATATCACTAAGGGGTGAAAAAAATTAATAAAAAGCTGTGCAAATATTGCCCCCTATTGTTAAAAGCCAAACCCCCTTTGAATTTCATTTTTTGCAAAATGAAAAAATGTGGTTCACCTTCAAACTTAATGTTTGAAATTTTAACAATTTTTAAGTATTTCAATTTCCAAAGATCAAAGTGTGAGATTTTTAAAACTAGGTCATTTTTAGATTGAAAGTGTTTGAATTTGAATAATTACAGATTTGTTGGCTTTCTAATCCAAACTCGATTAGTCTCGAATTCTTGATGTTGAGTAACTTTGAAGTTTGAATTCCATTAATTAAAACTTTCAAATTAGTACAGGGGCCAACTTCGATGGTCTTTACCGAGTTATCATTCTCATGTCTTCATTTCAAGTCCAATCTACAATTTCTGCTTTCAAATTGACAGTTCAAATGACAAGCTTTAAAGTGACTTAATCTGCATGAAATTTTATTGTGAAAGAATAAATTGCACTAACGAGAATTCCTGTAGTATTCTCTTGGCTAAAAGACCTTATTTGCATGAGACCTTTTCCATGCAAGATTTCTTGCGTAGGAAACTAATGCGTGGAAATGATGTACAACTATCCAATCTACAGGAAATTTATTCTGTATAAATTCGTTGCGAAAGAATTATGAATTGAGGACGATCCTTACATTGCTGATGATGAACAAATAAAAACAGAAGAAAGATATTTCATAATAAAAAAATAAAGAACAAAATATATTGACAATTAGTTTAAAAATTAGTTAAAGGTCTGCGCCGACGTGACTTTGGTCGGCGGCGATTTTCAGACTAAATTTGATGGGCGGCTGGCGGCGCGCCGGCCTGACGCCGGTCTAAATTTTCGACGGCGGCGCACAGTGGGGCAAAATGACGAAAAAATGTTCAAAATACGATTCCGGCTACAAATTTTCAACCGATTTCAAAGGTTTTTTTTTTAAACTAACTAAATTTTGAAGAAATCCCTGGAGTCAGATTTTAAAAAAAAATTTATTTTATTTACTTTATTTAAACATAAAGTTGAAAAAAATTGTAAAATTTAAGATATTGTTGCTTTAATAAAACGTAATTAATTCAAAATGATTGATACCAGTGTGTAATCGATAAATAAACGTTCGCGAAGCATAACTTGATAGTTTATTATAAATAAATAATTTGCTACTAACAATTGTACTATTATAAACAATGGTAGGTGATTTTTTAATGATTTTGGACATTTATTAAGTGATTTTCGTTTTCAATCAAATTTAAAGTAATATTCAAACATTCAAAAATAAAAATAAATATATTTCTTATTGTTATAAACTAATTTTATAAACAAATGCGCAGTTTGAGCAATTTTTAAGAGTTTAAGGAACTCTTTTAAAAAATGTGCTTTGTTTGACTTGATAGTGATGCTTCAGTAAACTATATTGCCATTTCATGACAAATGTGATTGTTGTAAACAAATTTTGTAAACAAATGCCCAGTTTGAACAATTCTTGAGTGTCTGAGGTATTTTTTTTAAATGTGTTTCATTTGACTTGCTAAATATGCTTTAGTAAGTTATATTATCATTTTATAACAAGTGTGATTGTTATAAAAAATTTTTTAAACAAATGCACAGTTTGAGCAATTTTTAAGAGTTTCAGGTATTTGTTTTTTAAACGCTCTTTGTTGGGCTTGCAAATATTACAGTAATACAGTTCGGTGTTATTATAGAATAAATATCAAAAAGATCTTAGTAGTCTTTAACTAATAGTTCCTGAGCAAAGCACGTTTACAAAAAAAAATACTTGAAACTCTTAAAAATTGCTAAAACTGTGAATTTGTTTATAAAATTTGTTTATAACAATCACACTTGTTATGAAATGATAATATAACTTACTGAAGCATATTTAGCAAGTCAAATAAAACACATTTTAAAAAAGTACCTCAAACACTCAAAAATTGCTCAAACTGGACCTTTGTTTATAAAATTTGTTTATAACAATAATAAGTATATTTATTTTTGTTTTTTAATGTTTGAATGTTACTTTAAATTGGATTGAAATCGAAAATCACTTAATAAATATCCAAAATCATTGAAAAATCACCTACCATTGTTTATAACAATACAATTGTTATTAACAAATTATTTATTTATGATAAACTATCAAGTTATGCTTCGCGAACGTTTATTTATCGATTAGACACTAATATGAATCATTTTGAATTAATTGCGTGTAATTAAAACAATATATTAAATTTTAATTTTTTTCAACTTTATGTTTAAATAAAGTAAATAGAAGAAATTTTTTAAATAATTAAAATAATTAAATAATAAATAATAAATAATTAAATAATTAATTGCATGTTATTAAAACAACAATATATTGAATTTTAATTTTTTTCAACTTTATGTTTAAATAAAGTAAATAGAAGAAATTTTTTAAATAATTAAAATAATTAAATAATAAATAATAAATAATTAAATAATTAATTGCATGTTATTAAAACAACAATATATTGAATTTTAATTTTTTTCAACTTTATGTTTAAATAAAGTAAATAAAAGAAATTTTTTAAATAATTAAAATAATTAAATAATAAATAATAAATAATTAAATAATTAATTGCATGTTATTAAAACAACAATATATTGAATTTTAATTTTTTTCAACTTTATGTTTAAATAAAGTAAATAAAAGAAATTTTTTAAATTGCTCTCAAGGCTTCTCTTAAAAAATCAGTTAACTTTAATTTTAAAAAAAACCTTTAAAACCGATTGAAAATTGTAGCCGGAATCGTATTTTGAACATTTTTTTGTCATTTTGCCCCACAGTGCGGTGTCAATTTCGGCGCGAGGTATTAAAACGGTCTTTTTTGTAATTTATTTTATTATTTGAAGATTGTAAAAAATAGAATACAAAATTTATTTATAAAATTTAATAAAGTTTAAAAACAATCGATAAATAATATGAACAATAGTTAAACCAACCGTCAGAACGAATTAGTAACAAAGTGGAACTTTATCAGGGTGGCGATTCATCCGCCGATTCCAAATACCTGGTCATTTCCTGGTTTTTCCTGCCAACATTATCAACTTTTCCAGGCTAAGTCAAAGACATTATTTGATTGTTTTAAGTAAACCCATAACTTTTATTATTAAATTACAATTTACTTGACATTAGGTATATAATTTGATGCTTAAAATTTGAAATTCGAAGAACTTTTGGGGTTGCAAAATAGGACTTTAGGACGTTAATAAATTTTAGGATATTAATTTTTAGCAGAAGAATGTTTGCTACAAAAACCTAAATTTTACTGATTTCACCGATTGTGTAATGGAATTCTCAAAATTCCAGGTTTTTAAATAGAATTCCCGGTTTCCAGATCAATTTTCCACCCTGTTTATCGGTTAAGAAATTCGATATCTGCGCAATAAATTAATTATATGCACCATCATAAGTTACAGTGTTTACATTTAATTTGCGCAAGTTTGAGCATTTTTTTGTGGACAATTTTATGCCCTCATTGGTCTTGTATTAGTCACGTCGCCGATAGACACTGCCGAATATTGTGAACGGCGTCACGCCGGCGCACCGAATGAATATCGGCGGCGTCTAATCAGATAGGAAAATTCGGCGGCGGCGTCGACGTGGCGCAGCGGCGCAGACCTCTACAATTAGGTTTTTGATAATTGAGCAAAATTGAATCATGAGATCCAACATTAATAAGAAATTTTACTTCCGTTTGCTGCAGAGACACTTGGATAAAGGAAGTGATCTTGCAGAGGCAGCAAGTGCCAGTGGCCTTCGGGAACTTGCAAGATCCTTGAAGCATCATCTCCGAGGATTTGGTTCCCGATTGGAAGATAGAAGAGAATATCTCGAGGACACTTCGAGATGCTGTTTGCTCCAGGATCGGGCGTACGAATGGGCCCAAGAGGCGAGATTAGCTGGGGAACGTCGTGCTCAACAATTCCTCATGGCCAGACCTCCTCTTCCTCCAGAACATTTCACAGAGATGATGGCCCTGGCAGAAAAACTGGGGAACGAGATCCTCCTAGAACAGTGTCGTATTGCCAGAAACAAATGCACCGAGGCCTTAGAACTTACCAGAACATGTTCTGCTCCTGGAAGTCCTGCGAGAAGAAGGTCTTATGGCACCTCGGATTCCGCCAACTCTTGGGATGATTCCCTAAACAAGCGTAAGTTACTGAATCAGTTAAAAATTTTTACAATTTAAAAAAATGTATAAGTCGACCAGATCTATAAGGTTTCATTATTATCCTTTAATTTGAAGGTACCTCATGGGATGATAGCGACAGTGGTGCCTCATATGTTGGTCCAATGGAGAGCATTGGATCTGGAAGTGGTGGTCGACCAGTTCTTGATAACATTGCCGAACTTCGAGAGAGTGCTGAGCAACTTTTAGACTGCTCTCCACCAAGAACTCCACCTCGAAGTCCAGCACCCAGGAGGCACATGAAGCCACCGGTCAACTCCCACCTTCACAGAGCACCCAGTATTGCTCCTGGAATGAAGGCTAAAAAGTAAGAGCCTAAAAGTTTCAGTTATAAACTTCTATTTAACTTCTACTTCCATAAACAGAATCTTGAAATATTTGCATGTTCCACAATGGAGCGAAGCACCTTCGAGTGACTTTTAAGTTCCTCAGACCGTTACGCAATTGGCAACTCTAATGAAATGTTTCTTCTTGCAGAACAATACTGCTCATAATGAGGGAAATGATACAGACTGAACGCGACTACGTCAAGTCCCTTGAATACATAATAGAGGTAATTGTTGGTCTTTACTGTTGAGTCTGGACTTTAGTGCCAGCCATTGACTAGTGTATAAGCATGAATTAGAGAATCCATGCGATGATACATAATGTTTATTTGCTCTTGTAGAATTATATACCGGAGCTGGTGCGAGAGGACATTCCGCAGTCCTTGAGAGGTCAAAGAAACGTTATTTTTGGCAATGTAGAAAAAATCTACGAATTTCATAGTCAGCACTTCCTGCTGGAATTGGAACAATGTGAACAGTCACCGATGATGGTTGGACAATGTTTCCTTCGACATGTAAGTTGAAAAACAAAATTTATTTCATTCATTCGTTTATTCATTTATTCTTCATCTATTCTTTATTTGTTTATTCTTTATTCGTTTATTCATTTATTCTTTATTCATTTATTCATTTATTCATTTATTCATTTATTCATTTATTCATTTATTCAAAACAATATTCACATTTTAAATTATATTCTTAAATTCAATTATATTTTATACATTTTGCTCGTCTTTTCAGGAGAAGAAATTCTATCTTTACGCCTTGTACAATAAGAACAAACCGAATTCGGATTCTCTCATGGCGGAGTATGGAAGCAACTTCTTTAAGGCGAAACAGATGGAGCTTGGAGACAAAATGGACCTTGCCAGTTATCTTCTGAAGCCAGTGCAACGGATGGGCAAATATGCTCTGCTTCTCCAGCAGTTGGTTAAGGCTGGTACTGACCTTTCAGATCAGATAACCGGTGGTGATAAAGACGAGAAAGATGATAGTGATAGTGCAAAACCAATGGTTGAGGGTGAAGCAGACTTAAGAGCAGCCGAACAAATGGTGCGGTTTCAACTTCGACATGGAAACGACCTTCTTGCGATGGATTCTCTTCGAGATTGCGACGTGAGTTTCCAAATCTAGCTTCAAATCTATCTTCATTTTTCTCATATCCAACTTTTGTTAATATTGTGCATCTTTCTTGTAGGTGAATGTAAAAGAACAGGGGAGATTACTGAGGCAAAATGAGTTCCTGGTGTGGCAAGGCAAGGGCAAAAAGTGTTTGCGACAAGTATTTCTTTTCGAGGATCTGATACTGTTCAGCAAGGCCAGAAGGTTCCCTGACAGAAAGGTAAATATATCATCAGAGAGAAATGATTTTAAAGAAAGAAAATAAAAATAACGTTCACGGAGGGTGATTGATCCTGTTCTTGTTTTCAGAACCTCGACATTTACATATACAAGCACAGTATAAAAACGACGGACATTGGATTAACTGCAGTCATTGCTGATTCACCTACCAAATTCGAAATCTGGTTCAGAAAGAGAAAACCTGGTGATACGTACACGTTGCAATGTGCCAGCGAGGATATCAAGAAAGCCTGGACTGAGGAGCTCAGCAAACTTCTTTGGAAACAGGCGCTTCGAAACAGAGGTAAAGATACTCATTGCAAACGTTTTATTATAATATTTTACAATATTTTTACTTAATATAGAAAAACAATCTAGAACGTACTTTTCATGCGACTTTTTAAATTTCAAATTGCAGAAGTGCGCCTGGCAGAGATGTCGAGTATGGGAATAGGAAACAAACCATGTCTGGATATCAGGCCGAGCGCAGATCAGATTAACGATCGATCCATCAGCGTCGCCCAACTTTCCAAAAGTGAGTTCATTTCCATTGCCATATTTTTTTAGTTTTAATTAATTGTCACTTTTGATTATGAGTATTAATGTTGTTTTTTTTCTAACAGCGCCAAGGTTCAGGAACTCCATTGCCGTGTCGATGTCTGATGATCCTGGACGATGCAGTAGACGACCTCACAGTGTCATTTCAGTCAGTTCGTCTTCTAGCAGTGGGGGAAGCAGTGGTCCACCAAATACTCTCAATCTGAGCCTAGATGCGAGTCCCAGACCTCATCATCGAAGCACTACTCTTAATAGCCAATGTAGCGTCGGTGAGTTGATTTTATTTGGGTTTATTTGAAATCACTTCCTTAAAATATGAGACTAAGCATTTTCCTATTTTATTTCAGAAAGTGGTATAATCGCTGACATCTCTATTGTTTCCGACGACGGAGGTGATGGAACGGATAGAAGTCATTGGAACTCAACTCTGGAGAGTCCAACGTCGCAAATGCCAGCAAGTTCAACTCCTCTTCAATCGCCCATTAGTCCAACTTCGACGTCAGTTACCTCACCTTCTTCAAGTGACGCCAACCTCACTCCTTATGACCAAGACATGTCCATCAATCTTTGAGTACCGCCACATTTAGGGGAAGACGATATTTCTCATTACCAGATGCTTTTTGAAAGCACTGTTTAGCCTGGAAGGTTTGGAAATCAATCGAAGGAGGCAAGATCAACTTTTCGAAATAGTCATTTTTGGAAGAAGAATGGAGAAAGTTCTCCAGTTCTGATTGCTGTCCAATGTGAGAGTCAGTTGTTCTTCGCGTATCGAAAGTAATTCTCACCAGCTTTTTTAAACAGTAGATGAAGTGTATTTTCCTGTACGATCAACGCGCCCATGACACTTTCAAGCTCGGAATCAACGATCTGGATTCGTTTTAACGGGTAACTGATGTTTATTTATTAGAGCATCGGTCGCCGATTTATTTTAAAATTGGCTTTCCTGAGCAGAACAAATGTGATGAGTTTATAAGTGTAATGGTCCTTTTGTCCCTATTCAAACGTATTTGATGTACGTTTGACTTCCCTTTTTACTGCCTGACTATTGATTTTGCGAAAGCGAATTCTAAGGTCTTCTCAATTATTTCAGGGATAATTTGGATTTGATTCGCTCGGGAATGCCAAACCAACGCACATACCACTCTGTAAAATAATGTAATATTAAAGGTTTATACAGCAATTAATATAACCGATAGCTCATATAATTTCCAGAATATATGTATATCGAATATGTAATATTATATATTCTTATGTCAAGTCATTTGTACAACCTTTTTTATCGTATCTATATTTAACGTTATTGTCTCTGGCCTGTAAGTACACAGACGTCGAATTTTTGAGTAATTAGTTGTTAAATTTTTATATTTACATTAAGACGATCGCGTGTGGTACGTGTTTTGGAAGGGCTTAGAAACAAATTTTAATGGTAAGCTCATCTTAAGGCAGTCCACACCCCATATTATTTTCATAAACGTATTTTTTATACAGATAATCTTTTTTGGCGACATTCGCTACGATCGAGGTTCTCGCCCTATTTTTTGCCAAGCATGAACTGTTCTACGAGAAGTTAAATCGAGAACCTGGGAACCATGATCAATCATCGTCTATCCTTTTGTTATGCGTTTTTTTTCGTTTTTAAATTGTAACAGACTTCGAAAATCATAGCGATGAAAATCTAAATTCAACATCGCTTGTTTCCGAGTCGATTGCGTAGCCATTTTTATTGCCACGGTCTGCCAAGATATTGCGAACAATATCTCGTGGAGAGTGACCGAGAGACCTTATTTTCTAGCCGATCGAATCTTTTGATTTCAAGTACCTAAAACTTGTAGTCTCGTAGATTCATAAAAAAAAGTTGCAGCGAGCTTTGACACAGTCTAATGCACCCTGAAGTATACACACCAGAACTTGCTGTACGTACCAATGACTTTGTATACTTATTTCTGTCGATATCTTAACGAATCTTGTTCTCTCCTTTTAAGTTTGTCGCTGAATTCCAATCAAAACTCACGAGCCATAAATCGGTGCAACCGACTGCGAATCCTCTTTCTCGAAAGTAATTTCGAGCCCTCAGGTGTAAATGACTTATATTTTCTGCAGATTTTCGTCGCTCGATGTTTATTACTTTCGAGAAAGAGATCTGGGAGAACATAATAGTAGTAGCAGTCATGAGAAAAAAAAGCAGTACCTTTTTAAGATATGTCGATAGTCACTTTATCCCTAATTCTCCTTAGATATTTATTAATGTTGTTTTAAGTAGCTAATCTTAGCCCCTCTAGGTTCAAAATCTATTGCATTCTCGTCGTAAATTGTACATATTATATTGAATAACACTATTATTTCAGTATTGTACTGTGTCTAACACCGTTGTATTTTATTACTTTACGAAATATACTATAATGGGTGCCTTTTGTAGCTAAACCACGTATTTCATTTCAGTTCACTCCAACAATTTGACAATACATTTTTACCTGCATGTTGCCTATAATATTAGTTAATTTTTAAAAATATTTCCATTAATTATTTAGATTTATTGTCCCTAATAATTTCAAAAATTCAAAATAATACTCAAATAATAATTGTACCTATAAATGCGTTCATTAAATGTTGACCCATCTACAAAAGTGTCAAAAACTCAGTGAAAAAAATCGCTAATAAACAAGACTAACTTCATTGCAAAAATAATTTTTTTCTGTACAAATAATCTATTCAAGTACAGTAACTAAAAAAATTATTTCCAAAGATGTGAAGCGATAAATGATAAAAAACAGGGTTCACGGACCTACTTTTTCGTTTGTGGACTTCCAAATGTCACATCTTTGTTAAAAATGATGGAAACGTGTTTTAAAAAATCAGGTATCTTTCTGAAGGCTTTCTTAATTCATAGTCAAAAAGCAAATTCCAAAATGTTAATAATTTTAGCCCACAAAATGATTCATATGGGAAGAAGCTATCTCAGCTCCTAAAAACGGTAGAACGATGTGTTTAAGCTTGTAATGTTTCAAAAAATTCTACGAATACAATTTTTTAACTGAAAAAGTTGTAAAATTAACACGAAAAGCGATATTAGCGATTTTTTTTTCTGGGCCCGAGGATAAAGGGAGTAATCACTACCCTCAGTAGGATACTGGGTATCAATGTGAGGCTGGAGGCTGCTATTCATCCCTCTCTACCAGATATCTGGATGCCGAAGAAAATGTGAAAAAAATTCAAGGGCGTAGAACGTGATCTTTAATCTTATTTTCGAAGCTGTAGTAATATAATTTACAAAAGCATATATTAACTTGTTGTCATTTTATCGCGATTAACGATAGATTACACTTTTATTATAAGTAAAGCATTAAATTGCAGTTTATTAATTACAATTCTTGGACATTTTTTTATCGTTTTTCTTTGATATTTCATCTTTTCTGGTTAAAGATTGAAATATTTTATTTGTTGAAATTTAAATTTTTTAACTAAAAATTTAACTATTCCATTTCTGGTAGAATATTGATCTTTTCAGTTGAAAAGTCATCTTTTTGGTTTGGAACTTCATCAATTTTGGTAGAAATGTAATCTGTTTTAGTTTGAATTGCAACTGTTTGATCAAAATTAATCTATTTCTGTTCAGGATTTTACTATTTTCTTCAAAATTTGTGTTTTTTGGCATTGAAAATTAATCTTCGTAACTGAAAATGAAACTAATCTATTTTTGTTTAAAAAATAATCTTTTTTAGTTGAAAATTCAACTGTTTTGTAGAAAATTGAAGAATTTGGTTAAAATTTTGTTTCCTTCTTTCTCTTTCCTTTCTTCTTCTCTTAATTTGGAAATTTGCAAAGTCAAAAATTGTATTTCTTGCATTTAACTCTATAAGAAAAATTTTCTACGCCTTTGACAACTTTAGCTTCTGTTCTGTGCTTTTGCTTTCAGACATCTGGTGAAAAGTTTGAATCGCTTACGCCTTTCATCCTCCGGCGCAGAAAAAATACCAGAAAAAATAATCGTTAATGACGCTTTTCGTAATAATTTCACAACTTTTTTTGTTAAATAATTGTATTCGTAAAATTTTTTGAAACATTTCAAGCTCAAACACATCGTTCTACCGTTATTAGGAGCTAAGATATCTTCTTCCCACATGAATCATTTTGTAGGCTAAAATTATTAACATTTTAAAATTTTCTTATTCACTATGAATTAAGAAAGCCTTCAGAAAGATACCTGATTTTTTTCAACCCGTTTCCATCATTTTTAACAAAAATGTGTCATTTGGAAGTCCACAAACGAAAAAGTAGGTTCGTGAACCTACTTTTTTAACATTTACCGCTTCACATCTTTCGAAATAATTTTTTTAGTTACTGTACTTGAATAGATTATTTGTGCAGAGTAAAATTATCTTTGCAATGAAGTTAGTCTTGTTTATTAACGATTTTTTTTCGCTGAGTTTTTCACACTTCTGTAGAGGGGTCAACATTTATTCAACGCATTAGTCCAATTAAGTTGTCATTTTTCTCCGTATTAACTCACGAGCGCAATTTTTTTTGCTCGCTTCAGTTTGGGTCACTTATCTGGTTTTGTGACAAGGATTTCGAACTGAAACCCGGGCATATTTTTTGAGAAATATGCCAAAAATCACATAATCGTGGATTGTTGCTTCCCTATGGATTTTAGCGAAAAAGGGTACAGAGAGAAAATAAAGTAGACAAAATTCTGAAAAATTTGGGGGAAATAATGTCCTAGCGCCAATACTTTCCGAGATACAGCGTTTAGAAAAACCCTGTTCTTTCGATTTTTGTCCAAAAATCCCTATTTTTCAAAAATCCATTTAGAATGGTATAATCGATTGACCTACGCCAAAATGGTCAATAGGTGTCTTAAAGTAGACGTAATTATCTTTAATTTAAGACAAAGAACAATCCTCTAAGTCTAATAGATCGCGAGCTATGACCTCTCAATATATTTTTTTGCCTGTTTTTATAACTAAAAATCATAGGTTTAGTTTTTGTGAACTAGAGCGTTCTCTAACAAATTTACGTTTATGGTGCCAGAGGATAACTAAAAGTACATAAAATTCCACGTAAACTGAAAGAACAAGTTTATTTTCATAAACTTCGGAGTTATGAATTTTTGAAACTTTGTGTTTTTTCACTATTTTTATCAAAAAATTGAAAACACGTTTTCTTGATTATTTCTGCAATCTTGACGTGAAAATTACATAAGGATAAATGAAGGAGGACTCAATTCTTAGAAATTTAAAAAAAAAGTTGTTCTAACTTAAATAGGTCAAAAGTTAACCTTTCAAAGTTAACCCTCCCTGTCTTTTGTGAGTCAAACGTACTGAAAAATGTAATTTTAGTCATATTTTGACTAATACAAAAAAATATACTGCACTGAATGATTACTGATGATCAATAAAACATTTATTATAAATAAAGTAATAATTATTTACATAAATTAATCTTTTCACAAAATAATTTTTCATTTTTTGCACATTTTTCATTATTTTTTTTTGCAGAAATTAATTCAAATTAATTCACTTTTCATGAGTAATAAAACATTTTTCATTTTTTGCACATTTTTCATTCTTTTTTTTTGCAGAAATTAATTCAAATTAATTCACTTTTCATGAGTAATAAAACATAAACAAATAAATGTTATTAAAAAATTAAGTTTTCATGTTTTCAGCACTTACGACTACTTTTATCTCCTAAATTAATTGAAAAAAGGCAAGTATTCATTATTTATAAGGAAAACAAAATATTATTTTTTAAACAATAAATATTCACAAGGCAAGTATTCATTATTTATAAGGAAAACAAAATATTATCTTTTAAGCAATAAATATTCACACTGAGTTCCTTTTCTCATAATTCGACTGTCCCGAAGAAAACTGTCTTAACAAAGATTTCCGAAAACAAAACTATATTCTACTTCGCTAGAGTGTCATATCTCTGTGTATTAGTAAATGGAGATACGACACTCTAGCGAAGTAAAATATAGTTGATACACTCTGTAATCGGAAATCTTTGTTAAGACAATTTTCTTTGGGACCATCGAATTATTCCATTATTTTTAGAAGGAACGGAAGGTGCACAGTAAAAACGAATGCTTAAAACTATTACACCTTAAAATTAAATTAACTTAAATTCAGCAAAATTTGTCTGATTTTAAGGAAATCGTTCTGAATTCATTCATTGAATTCATCATTATTATCCATGGATAATAATAAAGTTCTGGAATTCATCCATTGAGGTCTTATAAGTTTAGAACGATTTCCCTAATATCAGCAAATGTTGCTGAATTTAAGTTAATTTAATTTTAAAGTGTAATAATTTTAAGCATTCGTTTTTACTGTGCACTTTCCGTTCCTTCTAAAAACAATAGAATAATTATGAGAAATAGACTCAGTGTGAATATTTATTCATTAAAAAATAATATTTTGTTTTCCTTATAAATAATGAATACTTACCTATTTTCAATTAATTTAGGAGACGAAAGTAATCGTAAGTGCTGAAAAAGTGAAAACTTAATTTTAAAAAAATTTATTTGTTTATAAATATGTTTTATTACTTATGAAAAGTGACGAATAAACCATTTAGAATTAATTTCTGTAAAAAAAAAAGAATGAAAAAAGTGCAAAAAATAAAAAATTATTTTGTAGAAAAATTAATTTATTAAAATAATTATTACTTTATTTATAATAAATGTTTAATTGATCATTCATAATCATTCAGTGCATTATATTTTAGTGTATTAGTCAAAACATGACTGAAATTACATTTTTCAGTACGTTTGACTCACAAAAGACAGAGAGGTTCAACTTCGGAGATCATAACTTTTGATCTATTTAAGTTAAAACAACGTTTTTTTCTTAAATTTCTCAGAATTGAGTCCTCTTTCATTTATCCTTATGTAATTTTCACGTCAGGATTGCAAAAATAATCAAGAAAACGTGTTTTCCATTTTTTGAAAAAAACAGTGAAAAAACACAATGTTTCAAAAATTCAGAATTCCGAAGTTTATGAAGATAGAACATTGTTTTTTTTTAATTTACATGGAATTTTATGTACTTTTAGTTATCCTCTGGCAGCATAAACGTAGGTTTATTAGGGAACGCTCTAGTCTAAAAACAAAAACTAAACCCATGATTTTTGGTCATAAAAACAGGCTAAAAGGTTGGTCATAAAAACAGGCAAGAGATCTTTGAAAGGTCGTAGCTCGCGATTTATTGGATCTAGAGGGTTGTTATTTATCTTAAATTAAAGATAATTACGTCTACCTTAAGTCATCTGTAGACTATTTTGGCGTAGGTTAATCGATTATACAAATTCTACATGGTTTTTTGAAAAGTAGCGATTTTTGGGAAAAAATCGAAAAAGCAGGATTTTTCGAAACGCTGAATCTCGGAAAATATTGGTGCGAGGACATTATTTTTTTTCAAATTTCTCAGAATTTTGTCTACTTTCTTTCCTCTCTACCTTTTTTCGCTAAAATCCATAGGAGAGCAACAATCTACACATATGTGATTTTTGGCACCTTTCTCAAAAAACAAACCCGGGTTTCGGTCCGAAATTCTTGTCACAAAACCAGATATATAAGTAATCCAAACTGAACCGATTAAGAAAAAAAAATGTGCTCGTGAGTTAATACGGGATTTCGCCTCTTTTTCCGACAATTGGACTGAACTAAGTTAAAAACTCTTGTTTTTTTAATGTTCTTACTACTGTGAATAATATTGACCGCACATTCTTCAGACAGTAATTCGTTTGTTTAATCAATATAACCAAAGAAACGAATTCTAAAAGTATCCCACCTGCAAATAATAAGGAATGTGTCATTTCTACATGTTCCGCCTTTAAGAAAAATAATTTAATATTTGTTATTAGTGTCTCAGTGCATATTAGAAATAGAGTAAATACTTGACCAATAGAGTAAATAATTGACCAATAAGTGTCGACAAGAATATGAATAAACCTCAAACCAAGAGAAGTTCAGCGATTCAAGAAAACTTCGAAGATAAAAGCTTGGAAATTCAAGAGGGCAAAAATACCAATACTGATCAAGATGATAATAAATATTGTCCTGATCCAGTTAACGAAAAATTCGATCCCCTTTTATCTAAACTACTTCATAATCCTAGAATAAGTCGACGGAAGTAAACATAAATTATTTTGCAATTATATGACTTAAGTTTTAATTAAAGTTTTAATTTAAAAAAAATATATTACTTAAGATTTAATTAAAGAACTAAAAATTGCTTTTTTCTTTATCTTAGGAAAACTAATGAAATACCCTTTCACAAACCACATAAAAAACTGCTCGCAAAGTTTGAATATAAGCAGGAAATTCCTGAGCCTCTTGTAAGAAACTATTTATTTATTTTTTGGCATTGCCAATTTAGCTTAATTTTTGAATTACAATTTTGTACTATTTCTTATTATCTAATATATTAGACAGGATTTACTGATTATCAAGAAGCAATCAGACGGAAAATAGTCAAACCTTTTATTCCGTTGCTAGAACGAGACACGAAAGAGAAAGATTCCTTTCTAAGGACTTTACCCAAATCAGTGAGAAGTATGTATTAAAAAATTATAGTCAATTTAAAGAAAGAAAATTAAATACCTATTTTTTTTTTAAATTTTTACAGTACAAGTCCGGCCAAAAGGAAAAGTTCTTGATGATGAATTCACTAATGGGCACAAACGCGAGCCACCAAAAATTGCAGATCAGTTGGAATTAATTAAAATGTTACGAGAAGATTCATCTATTGATTTTTATTACATGATATATGCAGTGGAAAGATCGTCTGAATTTTTTACACCTTATGCCCTCAAGTGAGCTTTGGACTCTATTTTTTTCTCTCATCCACTAAATATTATTTTTAATTTAATAATGATAACATGGTTCCATATTCTCTGATATAAGTTTTATTGCAGAGTAGTTCCTTATGAAGAAATTGATAAGTTTTATATGACAATCAGCACGAGTGGCATCACTCAATACAGTCCAGATGAAATAACGTTCACACCAATAGAATTGTGGGAAAGAGAGTATTCATATTTTTTAAAACTCTCAAAAGTAAGTATCAAAAATGAAGAGATTCTAAACTCATTTTTAATCCGACAAATAATTCTTTAATTTTTATCCAAAAGTAATTAATATTAAATTTTTTATTTCTCATATAAAATAAATTTAAGTTGATTTTCAATTTTGAATTCTCCGAAATTTTGAGCCCTGCAGATTTTATTTATTAAATTTTAGATCAGAACTTTCGCAATTTTTCGATCCTGGAAAGCTTTTTACGTTTGGAGGAAATCAATCTCTTGGAGAAAATATAATAAGGCAAGGGATTACATGGCAGAAAATCTTTTTGTATCTCATCCAATTTTAAGTAAAGCTCTACTCGAAGTAAAAGCCATGTGTGCAAAATTTTTACACGTATCTCTTTTCGATACAAGTGTCTTGGAAAAATTGCCACTTTTCCTCTTTGTCGAAATGCAAGTAAGTTAAAAAAAGTTTTTCTTTAAAAAAAACTGTTGAATGTAAAAAGTGTATTGATTATAAATTTTGATTTCAGTTTGCAAAGCTTGAAGACATTAAGGACAAATTAGATGAATTCAGAAAAACTGCTTTAGAATTAGTTAATGATGCATGTCTTAAATCACTTTTGGAGGCTGGATACACACCCGATGATTCAAATATAACGATTGAACAAACCGAATTTGGAAAATTGGGTATATACTAGAAAAATGAAATTTTTTAATTTTTAATTCAATTTTTTAATTTTTTCTGCACTGCTTTTCTAAAATTTAAGTAATACAAAATTTATTTTAATAAAAAATTTCATCATTTCCAGGTCGCTTTGCTGGTTCAAAATTTAAAATGCCGAAAGATGGTATTTTGAAGATGAGTCATATAGAACAAGCAAGAAAAAGAGAAAAGTGCTATCGTCTATCATGGTGACTCAAATATTTCTTATTATCTTTATGTAAGTCAGAGAATTTTTAATTATGAAGTTTTAATAAATAATTGATTTATTTTTAGTTTTATACATCTGATTGACTATCTACAAACAAATATGATGCAAGATTTGATGCACAATACGTATAAGGTTCTTTTGGAAACCTTGGAAAATCATACTAAATATTTAATGTCGGATGTTAATATTATTTCTGAGCAAGAACCTGAAATAGAATTGGATCCGAGTGAGAAACGATATTGTCCGGGTCAGGTTTGTAGAAAAATTAATTATTGAATTTAATTAATTCCATTAAAAAATTATCGTTAAAAATCTGGTCTAAATAATGAAATATTTCTGCAGTGTCCCTACTTCGTGGTAGATCTAGTAATCGCCTTAAAATCTGGAATCGGATTGGATCCTTCTGAGGAAATTTTTTGGCACGTTATTAAAACTATCCAATTAATGTGGGAGGAAAATATGTTTGCAATAATGCCTTTCCTGTCTGATCCATTCTTCAATATTTTTACAAGGTGCTGATGAAATTCTTTTGTTTTTTATCTTCATATATCTGCTAATAATAAAAAATTAATTTTTTGTCAAATTATTTTTTAGACCCATGATCAACCACAAGATTGAAGATCGAATTTCGGGAAATCCTCCTGAAATTTTGAAAATTATAAAAGATGATTCCCACTTGATTGACCTGAAACAAAAATTTGAAAACATTCTGAAAAAGAACTTTGAAGGTGTTAAAAATTATTCTAAAAGATTCGATCACATTCAAGTCTTTTTCAAGGAAGACATGGCTTATGATGAAACTATTATAAAAGAGAATAAAAAATGCGATATTTTCCGCCAGTGGTGTGCTCGGTATCAATACGAAGTGGAAGAAATTTCAGAAATTCAGGAAGAACAACCTTTAGGGATATTTTTGATACAATTGGAAAGATTTAAAACTTTGGCCTTACCAGCACCAAATCAAAAGTGGACTGTACTCGAAAGTGTGATGCCAGGGTGACTAATTTAATAATAAAAATTTTAAAATTTAATATAATTTGATAGAATGGTATTGAATTTTTGTACTGAAAATTGTGAAGCTTATAAACTTGAAAAAAATTTGAATAACTGAAGAAATTTAATTATTATTAGTCTAGGTAAAGCAAGAGTAGATGCACTTTTAACTGAAGCTATTGAAGCTATAAATTACTTGGAATCAAATCCTGTAACGACGGACAATTTCGTCGCTTACATCACTTTTGTTGACCAAGCACAACAAACAGTGGATAAAATGGAAACTGAATTAGATTATATAAAAGAAGTATATGATATTATGGAAGAGTATCAAATTCCTGTCCCTGCAGTGGATGTTGCAAATTATTTGGTAAAAGAATTAAAATTAAAATTAAATTAGAATTTATTCAATTCTGTACCCAATATAAAATTAAAACTATTTTTTTAACAAAATTATTATTAA
The DNA here is from genome assembly GCA_037177015.1 of Euceroptres primus. Classification (NCBI taxonomy): domain Eukaryota; kingdom Metazoa; phylum Arthropoda; class Insecta; order Hymenoptera; family Figitidae; genus Euceroptres; species Euceroptres primus. The sequence goes on from JBAGKK010107872.1 coordinate 62,769, forward strand.
ATAAATGTAACAAAACTTTTTTCAGGGAATCAGTGTCCAATTCACAACTTTGCGTTTGGCAGTCGACAGACGATTGGAAGAACGAGGAAAGTTGATAACTAAGTTCAATACCCAGATACAAAAAGATATTGATGCACTCACCAATAAAATTTCTGACATCAATGATGAAGCTACTGTAAGTAATGAGAACTCAAACTAAATTAATAATAAATTTATAAATTATACAAAGGATGTTAGAAAATTTAATAACATTTTAGCAACCCTGGTTGTTGGATGCTGAAAGCAACGTGGAAGGTTGTCTCGAGACTCTGAATGATCTCTCTCAACGATTACTAGAATGTGCAGATGCAGCAAATGAATATCGAAATTACCAAAAGGGATTCAAGGTTCAAATCAGTTCAACATTCAAATCAAATCAATCAAATCACATTCCTTGGTTTTTAAATACTTAAATACTTTAAACACTTTAAATACTAAAACTTGATTTTTAAATAAAAATTCTCTTGAATCTTCTTCTATATCTCCTTCTATATCTAAATCTAATTTCCTATTTTTCAATCTTAAATTTTCACAACCTTCAGGTGGAGATGACCAAATTCGAGATTTTGGACCACGTAATGAACGAAGTTAAGCTACGAAGCCTCCTTTGGGAAAGTGTAATCGCTTGGTCCAAAAGTTTGGAAGAGTGGTACCAAGCTGATTTTAACACTTTGAACACGGAAGACATAAATGGATACACTACCCGCAATTTCAAGAACATTATGCAATTAGAGAAAGGTCTTCCACCCAATGAAGTTCTTCCAAAATTCAAGGAAAAAGTCGAATTCTTCAAGGACAAACTTTCCATGATTGGCTACCTCAGAAATCCAAATCTGAAGGCACGTCATTGGGTGAAGATTGAAGCTCTCCTGAATTATAAGTTTAAACCAGATGAAACTATGACTTTGCAACTTTTGGAGAACCTTGGAGTCTTTTCTTATCCTAATGAGCTTATGGAGATCTCATCTTCTGCGAGTTCAGAAGCTGGCTTGGAAGTTATGCTGCAGAAAGTCGAAGACACCTGGAAAGCACTGGAATTTATAGTATTGCCTTATAAGGAAGTTAAGGATGTTTACGTTTTGGGATCTCTGGAAGAAATTCAAACGGCCCTTGATGATAGCAATATTAACATTCAGACTATAGCTGCTTCCAGATATGCTGCTCCAATAAAATCTAGAGTGGACGAGTGGTTGAAGCAACTAGACCTTTTCTCAAAAACTCTGGTAAAAATTAAATTTTGTTTTGAGACTTTTGCTTTGAAAATTAAATTTCTCTTATCTGATAATTTTCAATTGATCTTGCATTTGTCTTTCTAACTTTTAAAAATGCAAGGATCAGTTCCTATTTTTTGTAAGTAGATTTTGGAGCTCTTTAGAAATTTTTTATTTTCTTTATTATATCCAAGATTCTCTTCAAATACTCTCCAGATTCTAGAGTATTGTGGAAGATACTATAAAGCATCTTAGAAAATTATAAAAGAATCTAAGAGATTGATAGTGAAGCACCAGTCATGGAACAATCTAAGAGGTTTTGGAAGATCTTTTAGAATTCTGTAGGATTTTAGACTCTGTAAGAGTCTAGAAGATTCTAGAAAAATTATGAAACAATTTAGAACAGTCTAGACTATTTTGGAGAATTTTTTTAAATCATGTCAGCAAATGGTTAACAAAACCTCATATTTTTAGGAAGAATGGCAATATTGCCAACAACAGTGGATGTACTTGGAAGCCATTTTTTCTGCCCCTGACATTCAACGACAACTTCCTCTTGAAGCAAAACTGTTCATAGTAGTGGACAAATCCTGGAAGGAAATCATGAGGAAAACAGCAAAGGTCACAATTTTTAACAAATTTCAACCATAAGTCAAAAATCGAAAATTTTGATATTATTTCTTCATTTTAGATGCCTTTGGCTTTGGAGTCCTGTATTCAGCCAGGATTACTGGAACGATTCGCAGAAAATAATAACAACCTAGATCAAATTCTCAAATGCCTGGAGGCTTATCTCGAAACAAAGCGAATCGCCTTTCCTAGGTTCTTCTTCCTTTCAAATGATGAGCTCTTGGAAATCTTGGCACAAGTAAGATAAGACAAAATTATCTTCTTGAATGACAAGACTATACAAGAAAGTTGGATACAATATTTTATTATTAATTGCAGCCTATGATGAAAAACTGAGGTCTGTTGAAAAAACTTGCCACTAAATAAAAATTTAATTTAGTAATTGATTAAAATGCTATGAACTTTAGGTGTCCAAATATCTAAATCGGCTTGATATTGATTCTAATTTTGATTTTCAGTTTACAATAATTTATACACATTTTTCTAACTCAGACAAGAAACCCACATGCAGTTCAAAGACATTTACAAAAGTGTTTTGATGCAATTTATCGTCTCGAATTTGGAACTGCTAACCAAGGAGAGGGAATGAAAAGCAAGGAAGCGATTCTGACAACGGATATTATTGCCATGTTATCGCCAGAAGGTGAAAGAGTAGTCCTTCAAAAGGGTTTAAAAGCCAGAGGAAATGTAGAAGATTGGCTTGGAAAAGTGGAACAAGCCATGTTTGCAGCTCTCAAAAGAGAAATGAAGAAAGGAATCATTTATCTGGACGAAAAAGGCAGACGAGAGTTCATAAAGTCTTTTCCATCTCAGGTTTAATTTTAAGACTAAATTAACCATTTCCTTATTATTTAAAAAAATATTTCATTCTAAAAGCTTTTCCATCTAGCTAAAGTCTTTACCATCCAGCTAAAGTCTTTTCCATCTTAGGTTTAATTTTAAAACTAAATTAACCATTTCCTTATTATTTAAAAAACTATTTCATTTTAAAAGCTTTGTCAGGAATACATATTCCACAACCCTTACTTCTATATTCTATAAAATCTTCTTTCTTTAATCCTCCTTTGTTTTATTTGATAAATAGATTGTCTTAACGGTTTCACAAATATTCTGGGCTCGAGATGTACATGTTATTCTGTCATCTGGTGCTGAAGTTTTAACATCTATGCAAGCTTTTGAAACAAAAAGCTATGCGGTAAGAAATTACTTTCTTTTAAGTAGATAGTTACTTAATTTTGCAATTGAAAATACTGTTGTACACACCTAAATAAAAATAGTTATAAATTATTGAATGAAACCAAGTCTTTTAATTCTTTTCATTTTTAAATCCCAATTTAATATTTAATTAGGATTTAAACGAACTAGCAGGAATGGTTCGAGGAGAATTGCCAAAACTGGTTCGTGATGTTATCATCAATCTCATAACAGTAGATGTTCATGCAAGAGATATCATTTCTGTTTTAGTGGAGAATGAAGTACAAGCTAGGTAAATTGAAAATAAAATGATCAAAGTTTTAACTTCGAAGTTTTTCAAGTTCTGAGAAATTTATACTTGTATTTAAAATTTGGTATTAAAATTTAATTTATTATTCACCAGTACAAGCTTTGATTGGATGAAAAATTTGCGTTATTATTGGGATGAAAAAATCGACAATTGTCTGGCGAGGATGAGTAATGCAGAATATCTCTATGGTTATGAATACCTTGGGGCACAGAGAAGATTAGTTATCACTCCACTAACTGATAAATGCTACTTATGTCTCATGGGTGCCCTTCAATTGGATTTGGGTATTTAACTTTTATTTATTACACTTGAAAATAAAAAATTGTAATTTGCTAATTCAATTTTTTACAAGTTATTATTTTAATGATATCAGAGAAGCCCTATTTTTCTGAAATAGGGAACCTTTTTTGATAAGAGTAGGGGACTTTTGGAGAAGGATAGAATTAAGGGACAAAGAAAAAATTAATAATTAATTATAATTCTAATTATTTAATGTCATAAATAGGTGGAGCCCCTGCAGGTCCTGCTGGAACCGGAAAAACTGAAACGACCAAGGATCTTGCCAAAGCTCTAGCTGTACAGTGTGTAGTATTCAATTGTTCAGAAGGTCTAGATTTTAGAGTAAGACTTTAAGATAATTTTCAAAATCATATTATAAACTCATTTTTTTAATTCACTATATTTTTATCTAAATAGATGATGGGAAGATTCTTCTCTGGTTTAGCTACTTCTGGTGCTTGGTGCTGCTTTGATGAATTTAATCGAATTGACATTGAAGTCCTGTCAGTCATTGCTCAGCAGTTAATTACTATCAGAAATGCCAAGATAGTTCGAGCAAAAGAGTAAGTTTTTTTTATATTGTGTTGTATTGAAGTGAATATTTTTATATCTTATTTTAAAACACTATTACTAAAATCCAAGAATTTAATTTAATTGCAATTATTTTTATTTAAACATTTGATTTAATTGCATCATCAAGAATTGTTTTTTTCTTTTTTTCCAGATTTATGTTCGAAGGTCGGATGATCAAGTTGGTGATGTCGTGTGCCACTTTTATCACAATGAATCCTGGTTATGCTGGTCGCACTGAATTACCTGATAATCTGAAATCACTCTTTAGGCCATTTGCTATGATGGTTCCAGATTACAGTAAGAATCATATCTGAAATTAAAACTCGAAATATGTATCAAAATTATCAATAAGTTAGTTAATAATTTTTAATTTCTATCGAGTCTCTTTGGGAAAATTAGGCCCAAAATAAAATAATTAAATAGAATTATTTTTTTAGAACTTATTGCAGAAGTTACATTATATTCAGAAGGTTTTGAATCATCGAAACCCTTATCCACAAAAATGACGTTAATGTACACATTGTGTAGCGAACAACTTTCTCAACAAGATCATTATGATTTTGGAATGAGGTGATTAAAAGATTTTTTCTTTGTCCTTATTTAAATTTATCTCACTGCAATTAAGAATATTAAATTTTGCAGGGCTGTCAAGAGTGTTTTAGTTATGGCAGGAACTCTGAAGCGAGACAATCCTGAAACGTTAGAAGACGTCGTTTTAATTAGAGCTTTAAGAGATAGCAATGTCCCCAAATTTTTGGCTGACGACGCTGAATTATTTTTAGGAATACTGGGAGACTTGTTTCCAGGTTTAAAAAGAAATATTCATATAAAAATAGTTTTAGAATTAATATTTAAAAAATAATTCAATTTTGATAAAATATTAAAATGAGTTATCCTAAAGGTCTGCGCCGACGTGACTTTGGTCGGCGACGGCGTTCAGGCTAAATTTAATGGACGGCTGGCGGCGCGCCGGCGTGACGCTGTTCTCAATTTTTGGCGGCGGCGTGGCGGCTCACAGTGGGGCACAATGACAAAAAAATGTTCAAAATACGATTCCCGCTACAATTTTCAATCGATTTAAAAGGTTTTTTAAAAATTAAAACTAACTAAATTCTTAAGAAATTCCTGAAGTCCGATTTTTAATTATTTTATTTACTTTATTTGAACATAAAGTTGAAAAAATTGCAAAATTTAAGATATTGTTGCTTTAATAATACGTGATTAATTCAAAATGACTGATACTAGTGTGTAATCGATAAATAAACGTTCGCGAAGCATAACTTGATAGTTTATTATAAATAAATAATTTGTTACTAACAATTGTATGGTTATAAACAATAGTAGGTGATTTTTTAATGATTTCGGATATTTATTAAGTGATTTTCGTTTACCGTCCAATTTAAAGTAATATTCAAACATTAAAAAATAAAAATAAATATACTTATTATTGTTATGAACAAATTTTATAAACAAATGCGCAGAGTGAGCAATTTTTAAGAGTTTGAGGTACTTTTTCATATCGCCATTTCATGACAAATGTGATTGTTGTAAACAAATTTTGTAAACAAATGCCCAGTTTGAACAATTTTTTAGTGTTTGAAGTACTTTTTTTAAATGTATTTTATTCGACTTGCTAGATATGCTTCAGTAAGTTATATTATCATTTCATAACAAGTGTGATTGTTATAAAAAAATTTTATAAACAAATGCACTGTTTGAGCAATTTTTAAGAGTTTCAGGTACTTTTTTTGTAAACGTCCTTTGTTGGGCTTGCCAATATTACATTAATATAGTTCGGTGTTATTATAGGATAAATATCAAAAAGATCTTTAACTAATAGTTGATGAGCAAAGCACGTTGACAAAAAAAAGTACCCGAAACTCTTAAAAATTGCTAAAACTGTGAATTTGTTTATAAAATTTGTTTATAACAGTAAAAAATATATTTATTTTTGTTTTTTAATGTTCGAATGTTACTTTAAATTGGATTGAAAACGAAAATCACTTAATAAATATCCAAAATCATTCAAAAATCACCTACCATTGTTTATAACAATACAATTGTTATTAACATATTATTTATTTATAATAAACTATCAAGTTATGCTTCGTGAATGTTTATTTATCGATTACATACTAATATCAATCATTTTGAATTAACTGCGTGTTATTAAAGCAACAATATCTTAAATTTTAATTTTTTTCAACTTTATGGTTATAATATTAAATACTATTAAATAAAGTAAATAAAAGAAATTTTTTAAATTGTTCTCAAGGGTTCTCTTAAAAAATTAGATAGCTTTAATTGAAAAAAAACCTTTGAAATCGATTGAAAATTGTAGCCGGAATCGTATTTTGAACATTTTTTTGTCATTTCGCCCCACTGAGCGGCGTCAATTTCGGCGCGAGGTACTAAAACGGTCTATTTTGTAATATATTTTATCGTTTGCAGATTTTAAGAAAATAGAATATAAAATTTATTTATAAAATTTAATAAATGTTTTTAAAAAATCTATAAATAATATGAACAATAGTTAAACCAACCGTCAGAAGGTTAACATTAAAAAACATTTTTTACAACATTTAAGAAACATTTAAAAAACATTAGTGAAAAAGTGGAACTTTATCAGGGTGGCAATTCATCCGCCGATTCCAAATGCCTGGTCATTTCTCAGTTTTTCCTGGTCACATCAACTTTTCTGGATCAAGTCAAAAACATTATTTGATTATTTTAATTAAACCCATAACTTTTATTATTAAATTACAATTTACTTAACAATAGGTATATAATTTGATGTTTAAAATTTGAAATTCGAAGAACTTTTGGGGTTGCAAAATAGGACTTTAGAACGTTAATAAATTTTAGGGCATTAATTTTTAGCAGAAGAAAGTTTACTACAAAAACTTTAATTTTACTGATTTCACCTATTGTGTAATGGAATTCTCAAAATTCCAGGTTTTTAAATAGAATTCCCAGTTTACAGGTCAAGTTACCACCCTGTTTATCGGTTAAGAAATTCGATATCTGCGCAATAAATTAATTATATGCACCATAATAAGTTACCGTGGTTACATTTAATTTGCGCAAGTTTGAGCATTTTTTGGTGGACAATTTTATGCCCTCATTGGTCTTATATTAGTCACGTCGCCGATAGACGCCGCCGAATATTGTGAACGGCGTCATGCTGGCGCACCGAATGAATATCGGCGGCGTCTAATCAGATAGGAAAAATCGGCGGCGGCGTCGGCGTGGCGCAGCGGCGCAGACTTCTAAGTTATTCTCTTTGTTTCGATTTTCAGGTGTTGAAATTCCAGATGAAGATTTTGGTGTTCTTCAAGAAACTGCTGAAAAGGTGGAATCAACATAACTTCTTTTTTTTGAAGAAGTTGTTTGTTGATCACAGGGGTTAAATATGAATAAAATTTACAATTATTTTGCGATGTTTCGTCAGCTTGGTTTGCTCTTTAGGCTTACATGTTTAAAATGGAAGATTCACATTAAAATAACATAAGATTAAGTTGATAAAAGAATCAACTAGTCAGAGAGTAAAACTAACGTTTGTACGACGTCAGTGAGGGGAGGTTATCGTCCTCACCTCACTGTTTTACTCTCTGACTAGTTGATTCTTTCATCTACTTAATCTTATGTTATTTTAATGTGAATCTTCTATTTTAAACATATAAGCTTGAAGAGGTTTGCAAACCAAGCTGACGAAACGTCGCAAAATAATTGTGAATTTTATACATATTTAACCCCTTTGATTAACAAACAACTTCTTCAATCTAAATATGGAGGGTGATACATATTCTCATACCAATAACTTCTTTTTTATTTTGTACTTTTTATTTTTCTTTTTTTATTTAACTTGATTGATTAGTGTTAACTTTGTAGAAAGCAAATTATTGTAAAATTTTTTATTCTGGAATAATTTTTGGAATTTTCAGGTGATGAAGGATGCAGGTTTTCAACCTGAGTCATGCTCTATAGTAAAAAGTGTTCAGTTGCATGAAACTATGTTAGTTAGACACGGTGTTATGTTAGTTGGTCCCACCGGAGCTGGCAAAACGACTGTACTTCAAGTGGGTATATTTTTTAATTAATTTTGATTTTTAATTCTTGCTTTAGCTAAAAAAAATAATTTCCTGATGGAAAATTTTCCATAGTGTAAAATATTTTTAGAAACTTGATTCTATTTTTAAAATTTCTTATTCAAACTATATTTGGATTTCTTTTTTTTATGTGCCTGCATACATGAACAATAATTAATTAATATACAGTATTGGTCACAACTATCAGACCGCTTTACTCACATCTCATCGGAAAAGAATTCTTGTCTTTTACATTAAATAACTCGGGAAAGAAACGCGACTGAAACTTTTGGCAAAAAGCATTGAAAAGATTAAGAAATTTCGTGTCGAAAGAGCCATATGCGAATAACTGTAGAATATTCTTAGTCAAGATAGAATTTTAGAAAACTAGAAGGAAATAATGTGCTAGGTGACAAATTTAATTCCTGGAAAAATGTAGAAAAAATTAAGGAGAATTTTGAAAAAATTCATAGCGATACTTCCGATGAAGTGAAGTATTTCAGTGTATTTCAAGTATTTCAAACCGCTAGTGAAGCGGTTTGAAACTCGTGACCAGTACTGTGACAATAATAAAATATATAATATTAAAAATGTTTAAACAGACATTGCGAGATACTTACACACGTCTTCACGAGATGAAAATTCCAAAACCATATTACCAAAAAGTTAACATGTACGTACTGAATCCAAAGGCAGTAACAATAGGAGAATTGTATGGAGCTGTCGATCCCTTGAGTAATGAATGGCATGATGGTTTAATTGGTGCAATTATTCGTCATGCTTGCTCGGTATGAATTAATAAATTTATTAACATTATTAATTAATTCATTTATTAACATTAATTTATTAAATTAGATTAACTCTAAATATAGTTTCAGTGTTTGATTATAAATTTATTTGAAATTAGAGATGAAAATTAAAATATAACTTCACTTACTGGTAGTGAAAAAAATTAATTTCAGTTCTATTTATAATATATTTTTTTATTGAAATAAATATAATTTTTTCTGAATTTCTAGTTTGTGACAGAGGAACATCAGTGGGTTGTTTGTGATGGTCCTGTGGACGCTATTTGGATAGAAAATATGAACACTGTTCTAGATGATAATAAGATGCTGTGTCTTGCTAATTCAGAAAGAATTAAATTTACTCCTTATGTCCACATGCTGTTTGAAGTCATGGATCTTTCCCAAGCTTCACCAGCCACTGTCAGCCGATGCGGTAATAATGCTGCTTTTCATAATTTTTAAAATTATGGATTAAAAAATAAAAATGTAACTTCGACTTTATAAATTTTTAAGACTAAGAAATCAGTTTTAAATAATTTTTTAAATTAATATAATTTTTTCGAAAGGAATGGTATATTTTGATCCAGTCGATCTTAAATGGATGCCTTATGCAAAAACCTGGCTGCAGAAAATTCCAGAAACTAGACTCAATGAGTCTTTGCGTGCAGAAATTGTGCATCTTTTGGAAACCTATGTGGAGGATGGGCTCACATTTTTTAAAAAGAATTGTGACCAAGCTATATCTCAGGTTAAAATGGATTTTAGATTTTTAAATCTAAAAGTTTTTTAAATTCAAAATATTTATGAGTTTATTTATATTTAATTTATTATACATGAGTTTCTTTTCGAAAGTTTAGGTAGATATTGGCAAAGTAAATATGCTATGTGCTTTGCTGGAAAGTATTATTCTAGAGCCAAATGCTATCGATAAATCTGCTGAAATAACAAAAGTGAAAAGTTTCCTTACTCAATCATTTATCCTCTCATATATTTGGGCGATTGGTGGCAATGTGATTGATACTTCACGCGAAGCCTTTGAATTATTTGTGAGAGATCAGTTTGATGCTAATCCTCTTTCTCGGTATTATTAAATTACTATTAATCTAACTAAATAATTTTTTATTCAAAGAAACCAATTTTTTTCACTTTAAGAGGATATTCTGATCTAAACGCGTAAAAATAAGTACATTTTCAACATTTTTTTTTAAAAACTATTTGCATATAATGAGGCAAACTTTTTTTTCTTCGAAAGGTTTGACCTAAGACAACAGAAAAGAATTTTTTTATCATTGAAAAATATTTATTTATTTGTAAAGGTGCTTTTAAATCAATCAAAAAAATTTTGAAACTGCTGGCGCAGGTGATTTCGGCCCTCCTGGATATCTGAAATAGAAAATCGAAAAAGATTCCTAATCTGTGACCCCCTCGTTATGGCCCGTACCTCGATCATGTTAAAATTTTGATTCTAGCCTATAATTTTGCCTCATTTATAGCGCGAAAAAACGTGTTTTTTTGTTTCTGTTGCAAAAAACGCCGCCATTTTGTTAATTTACATTAAAATATAAAAATTGAGGTACGGGCCATAACGAGGAGGTCACAGATTAAGAATCTTTTTCGATTTTTTGTTTCAGATATATCTAGGAGGACCGGAATCACCTGCGCCAGCAGTTTCAAAATTTTTTTGATCGGTGTAAAAGCACCTTTATAAATAAATAAATATTTTTCAATAATAAAAAAAAAATTTCTATTGTCCTAGGTCATACCCTTCGAGGAAAAAAAAGTTTGCCCCATTATATACAATAGCTTTCAAAAAAAAAATTGTTGAAAATGTGCTTATTTTTACGCGTTT
>JBAGKK010107873.1:0-48344 GCA_037177015.1 Euceroptres primus
TGCTCGTATAAGCAGAAACATGTTTATTGTTCGCAACTTCAAAAAATTTCTGCAAATTATGTACCGTACAATTTATAGCAATGTCCACTCGGTAACCTATTTTTAAAAAGTGTTAATTAAATAAAAATATGATTGAAAATCTGGAGGCACAGTCAAATAAAGTGCGAAAAAAAATTTTACAATATTTTAAAAATTTGTTATCTTCACCCTACATATTATAAAAATAATTTTGAAATTTATTTTTCTGCATGTAAATTATTTATCTCCACTACAAAAATGATTATTATAATTATTATTATTTATAATTAAAAAATTAAATTAATTAAATTAAAGTAATGAATTAATTTATTTATTTTATTTTTATTTTAAATTATTTATCTTCACTACAAATATGATTATAATAATAATAATTATTATTATTATGACCATTATTATTATTATTATTTATAATTTTGAAATTTATTTTTCTACATGTATATTATTTATCTCCACTTCAAAAATGGTTCTTGATCTCTTAAATTGGTATTTTCGTTTTATTTTAGATCACAATTATTAATGGAAAAAAAATACTTTAGCTAGTTCTGAGATTTTTTTTTTAAATCGATAGGCTAAATTTTACAACTTTTTGGCAATGACCCACAAATTTTGAATTAAAAAGAAAAACAAATATCCTCTCTCTATATTGTCTAGATACATCAATACTGAATTGAAGCGTGTAAAGTTTATTGAAAAATGTTATTAGGTTCCGAGAAAATGCAGGGAGAGTGTTTGTTTTCGCTCGGGGCGCACATTTTCTCAAATTTGGCCAGTGATTAAAAATACAATTTTTAATTTCGAAAAAAAAACAAATTTGATTTCTAGTTACAGAGTTGCTGAATCGACACAAAAAAAGTTTGATTGGAAAATGTCATTAAGTTCCGAGAAAACCCATTTTTAAAAACTGTTAATTAAATAAAAATATAATCGAAAATCTGGAGGCACAGTAAAATAAATTACGAAAAAAATTTCTACAATATTTGTAAAAATTTTTATCTCTATTCTACATATAAAAATAATTTTGAACTTTATTTTTCTGCATGTAAATTATTTATCTCCCCTACAAAAATGATTATTATAATAATAATAATTATTATTAATTATAATAATAATTTTCATAATTATAATAATAATAATATTCATTATTATTATTTATAATTTAAAATTTAATTAATTAAAGTAAAGTAATTAATTAATTATTTAATTTTAATTTTATTTTAAATTATTTATCTCCACTACAAAAATGATTGTTATATTTATTATTATGATTATTATTATTAATAAAGTGTAAATTATTTAACTTCACTATAAAAATAATTTTTGATCTCTTAAATTGGTATTTTCATTTTATTTTGGATCACAATTAATGAAAAAAAAATACTTCAGCTATAGTTCTAAGATTTTTTTCAAAAAATTGATAGGCCAAATTTCACAACTTTCTGGCAACGACCTTTAAAGGAAATAAACGCCAGTTTTTTGTAAGAAAATATTGTAGAATGAAATACACACCGATGACAAATGATTTTAAACAATAAATATGTAAATTGACGTAATAAAATGTGATTATAGATTTCACCTACTTCATGATAAAATGTTACTTCAAAATTGAATGTTTTACCATATGATAATGTTGCCATTGTTATTGGTATAATTATAGTTCGTTCTCTAAACTTTCGTTTAGGCTTTGTACCACTTTAAAATTGTGACTCACTTAATTGAAAATGAAATAAATATAATAAAATAACGATTCGGATAAAATGGTCATAATCTTGTGTGTATAAAACGGTCAGTCGAATGGGATTTTGCGCCATCTGTCTACTCCTGGTAGAAATATTATCCCAAATGTTTCGTCATATTTATATATTTATTTTTATAAGAAATAATTACTTAAAAAGTGAATAATTCATAGTGGTCAAGCTATTTTGAAATTATTTGAAAGTGAAAAATACATTAAAACTGTGAACAAATTGGATAATCTTTTTAATTCAGTGTAGAGCTGTAACATAACCTCTCAATTCGTACTGTCGATACTGTTACGTTAAAAATTAATCATTCTGTTTTACCATAAACAAAACTTCTTTAAGGTTATGTAACCTTTTTCAAGAAAATTATAATTTTTAAATTATTTAATGCAAAAAAAACTTCATGTTTTGAAACTATATTCTTGACTTCTTATTTTGACAACAATAATTTGTTTATGACTAATAGTTTATTTTACTTTTAATCTCAAATATAACCATACCCTATATTTTAACTCATATTTTACAATATTTCGTGGAATTTATATAATAAAAATGCTAGAATGATAAACAAAATATTATAATGTGACATTTAACTGTACTTAGTGCTGAAATTATCAGAAAAATAAGCATGTTTAAGCTAATTCTTTGAGACTGACCATTTTATTCGAGCGCGTGTTGATAAAACGGTCACAATGCAAACCTTTTCTTTTTACATTTTTTAGTCTATTTAAATGTATTGTGCCCCTCTTTTAATCTTTGGACATTGTAGAAAAAATGTCAAAGTACCGTTAATCAGACTCTTTCTCTAGAAATTATTTAATTCCTGCAAATATCAAGCTGATTAATGCTAAGGTGAACATTTTAAATAATTCCCCTACAGAAAATTTAATATTTAATATTAATATTTAATTTGAACCACTTTCACGTCGGAAAGACAAAACGTTTTCTGAATCAAGCAAAAGAATTAAGATAAATTGTAACTTTACCAAGGCAGGTTTCTTTTCCCACGCGGTAGAATTGGAGAAAACAAACTCAGTGAAGGTTTGGTCCGGAATTTGGATTTCTCCAAGCGAGCTTTTCAAGACACCCGAACTGTATTTTCGCAGACATTGCTTTTTAAATTGATTCGTCAATTTAACATTACGCGTCGCGATTGTTCGAAGTAAAGACATAGCATAGACCGACGACAGTCTCGATTGTTATTAAAAATGAATAACTCAAATAATCGAAATAGAAAAAATAAAATAAAAAAACGTTTCCAATCACTGAATTAAGTACACAATATATTCCCAACTTTGTACAGAAATTATTTTTATTATCTCTTCAAGATGTATCTCACAGTACACATACACGTATATACAAAAATTCGTTGCGTCTGTATTCCTCAACGAATTCGGTCACACTGGTGAAGCGCTGCAACTTGTAATATCTCATAACATGCACAGACATCCACTAATCTATATTCAATACGTGTGTGAGAAGTCACAAATTACACGCATCGGGCTTCGCAGTTATGTCAGTGTGTTATCACAAGGATCTTTACTCCTACAATATTCTTTAATCAAAGTCCAAAGTTTAGCGCCAAACCGTTGCGAAGAGACATGGTTTCCCGCTCGCGGAATGCACTTGAAATTTTGAAAAGGGGATCTAGAGAGACTAGACAAAGTAGGAGAAATACGACTGGACACTGAATCGATCTTGCTCTACAAGTACGCTTTTTAAGTAGTTTATATGACCAGTAACGGCTTTTTACTATCTTCAAAAACGTCGGCTTGATGATTTGCAAAGCCGGGATTTTACTCCCCTAAAGGCTTAAAAACGCGACCCGAATCAAGCAAGTAAACAAGTTTTACCGTTCACTCCTCGTATTGAGAATCACTTTGCATTGCTGGAGGGGGAAGTTCATAAGTAGTCGATGTCACCGACTTTACGGGATCCCCTCACCGCCTGCGCCCGGCGTCGAGCCTTTTTGTTCCGTTTTTAAATACCAATGAACTTAATTATTACTACAGCTTTTGACTCCGCCTTCAAACAGCGGTTCACATTTGCACTTCTGCAGACTGACGTGGGCGGACAGCTGGTGCGTCAGAGGGCAAAGTCCTGCTTGTGCAGATTATTCGGTCAACGTAATCTGCACGAGCCTCCAGCCAAGTGCAGAAAAACACATCTAACTGAAAGCCTGATGCTTGACCAATTTTTTGAAAAATCCCTCCTGGAGTGCCATCAACTCGTCGTACGTTCCAGTTTCGACGATTCGACCTTGATCTAAGACGGCTATCTTGTCGGCATTTTTTATTGTACTAAGTCTGTGTGCTATCGTCAATACAGTCCTTCCTCGGGAGGCTCGCTCCAAAGCTTCCTGCACCAAGTGTTCGCTCTCTGCATCCAAGGCACTCGTCGCTTCGTCCAGTATCAGAATCTTGGGATTCTAAAATAAAACAAAAGAGTTGTATTACTTGTTGAATCTCTTGCAAGATCCCGAATGGAAAAGTGTTTTCGGGTAACAAATAAATATTTGATAAGGTATCGAGGCAGATAATAGAAGTTCATCCAGGATGAGCAGAAAAAAAAAGTGTTGAAAGTGGTTTGGAATTTTGAAAACGTGAACTACTGTCGGTCTGATGGGCGAATACTAATTCCTGATTTTTCCCAAATTTTATACTTTTCTGAAAGCGAATTTCATAGTGAAAATTCTACAGCAGAACAGAGCAAAAAAAGCAAAATAATTTCTTGTTATTTGCTTGTTAGTACAAACGAATTTTGTTTAACAGTGATACAGTTTTTTTTATTTAAAAAAACACTTTTGCCTAAATTAATTAAGCCAATTATTTGCTAATAATAAGTTTGAATTTTAAAAACGTGCAAGCTTTATTTTCCTAAAATACAATTAATTTTTGTTCCTGAAGAAAAAGACGAAAATTTTGGAAATTCTAACAGAAACTCGCATTTCTTTTGTTCTCTTATCGAAGTTAGGGATCCTACAGGAATTACGTAACAAACAAAAAATAAACAGGGTAATCGGTACAATTGTTGGCCGCCTCCCAAGGACTGGCATTTCCTTAAAATATACTTAATAAAAAAATATTTTCAAATAAAATTACTAATAAATAGTGCAAGATTATTAGGTTATTTATTAGTAGTTTTATTTGCGTGTATTTCTCAATAAATGTACAGTTTGAAGGTGGCCAATCATTGTACCGATTACCCTATGAGAGAGATAGAAATATAATTTTTTGTTTTTTACGTAATTTTTGCATTATTTACTGAGATAGAGCTGAGGTAATGATAAGACTGTTTAAGCAGGAATCTCAAGGAGAATTATCAATAGTCATCAGTAATAATAATCATTCACTTAATTACAATATGAAAAACAAAGAAGTTTCTTCAAAACAACAATTCTATACTTTTATTGTAGAATATTATTATATATTTTTTTTACTAACAGTAATACTGCGATAAAAAAATCTCAAAATCTGAGTTTCAACATTAATAGATTAGATAACAAAATTGAAGGCTCGGAAAGTAAAACCGACGGAGTGCTTGGTCAGTTGTAATTCTAAATAAAAAAGAGGAAACTTAATGTGGTAATAGATATTAAACAAGTTTCTAAACGATGTCTAGGTCTACTGTGCAAGTTGGGGTCAAGGTGAAGGTTAACAAAGAGCTCATGTACTACATTCAGAAACATTAAACATAGACCTCTGATCTAATAAAAATGATTTAAAAGTCTCGATAGGTCAAGATGCTCATGAATTAAAGAACTAAAAAATGGAAAATAAAAGTATTTTAAATCAAAATTTATTGCTTTTATATGTTTATATTTCATAAAAATTTATTGCTTTTATATGTTTATATTTCATAAAAATTTATTGCTTTTATATGTTTATATTTCATCTGGATGGTAAAAATAGATTACGATTCTAAATATTTTATAAAAATAGACTTCATTTCTTAAAAACAGTCTTCTACATTTCAGAGTGTATGTAGATTGTTAATGACCTAAATTTTCAGCTAAATAACAGAAAATAATTTCAAAAAGAAGTTCAATCTCCAAGTATAAAACTTTACTATTTGATTTGCAATTATCACTTGCTGAATAATGACAAGAATGATTGATAGTCGCAAATAAGAAAACTGTATTCTACTCCAATGAGAGCTAAAATTAACTGCAAGATGTGATAAAAAAATATCAATTCTGATTCAATGTATGAAAATGAATTTGTTGACAATTATTTTTCAAAATTACGATGCATTTCAGAAAAAAATGCTGGCTTTCTTTCTTTAAATTAAATTTCATTTCAAAAATTCCAATAAATTAAATTAATTTTTACTTATAGTTTATTTTATCTATTTTATTTAAAATATACTCTGAAATATTCAAAGACAATTCAACTAAAAACTTTTGTAATATTTTATAAACTTTTGTAATCTTAATATTTTAACAATTCTTAAGCTCGATTTATTATACTCTCAATACATACTCTGTATTGATTTCTGAAGTAAGTGAATAAGTAGAACACTGATTAAAACATCAAACTGAAAATACACTTTTACAATAAAACATCAGATTTTTTAAATATTTGTGGTAAATTAAAAATAAAGTAAAATAATAAAATATCTTCCTGCTAAAATATCATCTTTCTTCCTTAAAATTACGTCTGAATTACTGTTATTAGAAAATTTAAATTGTTTCCTTTATTGTTTTTATTTTTAGATAATTAAAAAAAGAATGTACAAAAATACATTAAGATTGCTGATTGCAAGCCTGAATAATTTTTGTTTGTCATCTGATAAAACATAAAAATGTTCTTTATCTCAGAATAAGAGATCATTGAACCAAGACCTTACTTATTTCTCAATAATAAGAAGTTTTGATGACTTTTTGCTGATGTGTTGTCAGAACAGTTTTAACACAGGTATTGAGTTTTGTTAATGAGAATTAACAGAGTTAAAAGAATTGCAAATGGTTACTTCTAAGTCTAGAATTTCAAACTTGTCAAAAAATGAATGAATAGTAAATTATTAGAATTTATGAAAAGAAAAGTTCAGCCTTTAAAATTGGAAAAATATTTGGCATAATTATGAGCATCTGCTTTTTCAATCATTTAAATTCTTTATTATGCTTGTCAGTTAACAGAAAATATCACCTTAAATATGCAAGGAAAAATTGGTCAGTGAAGTTTTAGTGGTTTTGTCAGTAGATTTTCTTTTGTAAAAATTGAAGTTTTGAGAAATTAATAAAAAAAGCAAGAGGATGTTCAAAGTACTTTAAAAATCTCTGATGGTTTTCACGTGAAAATTAGTCAGAAAACTGCGATCCTTGTCTAAATGACATTTTAATGGGTCAATAATTGAAAAAATTATCATTCATTTTTCAATATAGACAATTATTAAAAAGTAAGATAAGATAAAACACACCTTAATTAAAGCTCTTGCAATGGCAATTCTTTGACGCTGTCCACCGCTGAGAGTGATGCCTCTCTCGCCAACGATGGTATCTAGGCCCTTTGGTAATTTCTCTACAAACTCCAGGACATTCGCAGACTTTGAAGCCTCCAGCACATCGTTCTCGCAAACATTCTTTGACCCATAGGCTATATTTTCTCGGATCGTATCGTTAAAAAGAGTTGGTTCCTGAGGCACAACCGAGAGGAAAGTCTTGACCCACATGGGATCTAAATCCCTGAGATCATGTCCATCTAGCAAAATTGATCCCTTGTTGGGGTCGTAGAGCCTGAGAAGTAGTAAAGCTAACGTCGATTTTCCCGATCCGGATGGACCGACAACTGCTGTTATTGAAGATTTTGGCAAACGTAGACTGAAGTCTTTCAATATCAACGAATCTTTCCTCGCTGGATAAGCAAAGCTGACATTTTCGTAGTTCACTTCTCCGGATAAATCCTTGTCTAAAACTTTTCCACCTTGAATTGGAATTAGAGGTTGACGATCGATTAATTCGAAAAGTCGTGTACTCGCACCAAGAGCCTTGTTCAGTTGCGAGTAAAAGCTTGAAAGACCACCCAAGGAAATTCCCACGTAGCCTGCGTATAAGAGGAAAGCACTGAGATTTCCGACAGTAATTGTGGCATCAGACAGCATAACGCCGCCATAATAGAGAACTGAGAGGATTATAACATTGCCGGAAAGACCAGTCATTCCGTAAAATATGCCCTGGTAGAAACTCTCTTTATAACAAATTGCCAATAAATCCTGCAGCTTCAGGGAGTACTTTTCTATTTCGTTAACTTCTTGTGCAAATGACTTCACTGTTCTTATGCTGCTGATCCTTTCTTCCGCAGTGGTGTTCAAAGAGGCTAAACTGTCCTGTACATCTTTAGAAATTTTCTTTACAAATCTACCGTAAAGAATGGCTAAACCGGCGACTGGAGGTACAATTGATAAACCTACCAGTGCTAATTGCGGAGACACGTAGAACATCATTGACATTCCAGCTATTGACATTATGGTTGAACGCAAACCATCTGATATATTGCTAGTTACTGCAGAACTGACAAGTTGAGCATCACCTGAAAATCATAATTTGTAAACCATTACTGGATAAATTATTATTCCTTTAAATTTGAATAAATGACAAAATTTAAAGTGAAAACATCTCTTTTCCAAAAATATTTTTAAAAATCACCTGTCAATCTGCCAACAAGTTCTCCAGTGCTCACGGTGTCAAACATTGCAGTTTCTTGACTAAGAATAGAGGCATAAACTTTTTTCCTTAAGCTCTGAGTGATTCTCTGTCCCGAGGTTGACATGAGATATATACGACTAAAATTACATATTGCACCAACAATAAATATTCCCAATAAAGCGAGACTCACTCGGATCAAATTTTCCTTGGTTTTTTCCCTATCCGCAGTATAAATAATGTCAATAATCTTCCCCAAACAGAATGGAACTGCCATTGTCACAGTGGAAGATACAATTAAAAAAGCCACAGCACTTGTAAGTCTCCATTTTTCAGGAGCCGCCAAAATAAAAAGTCTTCTCAGTTCAGACTTACTTTTTTTACGAGGCAAAATATTTTTTGATGTATTTTCGAAAACTTTTGCTTTGATAGTTTCTGTTGAGTAATGCCTCAAACCAGGCCAGACACATTTTCTTCTCGAAAGGTGGATCGAGCGAAAAAGGCACGAGTAGGTCAGACATATTCGGCTAGGTTTTTGAATTATCGCGTTGTTAATTATGCATTTATAGAGCAGTGTCATTTTATACTTTATTTATTGTCGACAAAAAACTCAACGCATGTAATGATGAGTAGACCTAACCTCGAAATGTGAAAAATTTCATTTTACGACATTGTCACCTGAATATCATACGTTGCCAATTGCACATTATATGTAACATATGAGCGGCTTGCTTCTCCAATGCTTCTTATTCCAATTTATGTAATAATTTGAATAAATTCCACGACAATCACTCGGTTTCCTCACTTTGGTCACGACATCCATGACAGCGCGATTTACAACTCAGGGTCGCCAACAAACTTTCTTAATGGTAATACAGTCGGACCTCCACCATGTAATAATTTTGGGGGGGTTATTACTTGATGGAGGTAGTTCGGAGGGGAAGTTGAAAGTTGCGCAGCAGGCATTTACGCACACACGTATGTATCCATGTGTGGGTGTAAATTATGTATAGTTTATGCGTATACGCGGGACACCATCTGCGCAAGCGTCAACTACTATGATCTACTATTAACGGCTAATGGTGGTGGCAGCAGATGAGGGGAATATGACATGGTGGAGGTCCGACTGTACATACGTTTGGTTTTTGATATTTAAATACATTAATTTGCTTTTTTATAATTAGAACCAAACTAGTTAATGATTTAGAGTTAATTATATATGATTTATAATCAAAAAATTCGACAGTTTGTTATTTTGTATATAATTTTGATATTGTAACACATAAAAAGTGATTTTTTTAAAATTTGAAAAAGAAAGGTAAGAAGTACAGTCGGACCTCCACCATGTCATAATTTCAGGGGGAGTTATTACTTGTTAGAGATAGTCCGTAGGGGCATTTGGAAGTTGCGCAGTAGGCATTTGCGCACACACGTATGTATCCATGTGTGGGTGTAAACTATCTGCGCAAACGCCTTCTCGAGAGTAGGGGCAAACGATCGAGACTAGTAGCCGGGAATATGACATGGTGGAAGTTTACATGTTGGAGGTCCGACTGTATTTTTAATTTCCGTTTATTTATTTTTTAAATGTTGGCTAACTTCGGCACAAGTTTCCCATTTTCAATATGGCGACAGAGTGGCAAAGAATTCTGAAGAATTCTAAGAATTGAATGTGATATCGATGTTTATTTTCTGTTTTAGTGAAGAAAAACGCAGAAATATTAAAGAATAAAAGAATACTTTCATAAGAGAGTCGTTTCACTTTCCGCGTGCATTTATTTCATGGACAAAATGAAGCTGATAAAAAAATGAGTGAGTTTGAAAACTAACCTATTTTTTGTTTAGTTTTTTCCGTTTTTCTCACAATTTTTAGTTGATTCTAGAATGATATATCGTTAAGAAGCAATTAAATAAATATATTAAAATACACTGATTTCGTTGACAAGAAAAAACTTCGAGTTAATTCATGATTTTTAGGTTTAGTTTCTAATTTTGGAGTTGGAACAGTTTATATTTGTTTTCCTATTTGCATTATTTTTAAGCTGAACTCATTAAATTAAAAGCAAATCCAAATTACTTGTTATGAAATAAGTATTGTATTTAGTTGTATGTTTCTAATTTTAATATTGTTGGCTAATAATTAATAATAATTATACCGCGTTATTTCAAATGTATAAAATCTTGTATTGCTCTGTTGCAATAGTGATAATTAGTCTCCAAATAATTAAATTACCTTACAGCTAATGGTAGAAACAGTTAAGAGGACAAAGTAACCTTTACAAAAATCAAAAGAAATTTCCTTGTCATATGGGTTGGTCAAAAAAAGACGGTCTCAGAATGAGCGAGAACGAATCTGTGTACGGAACTACTTTGTCCCAAGAGTCAATGAAAGTAATAGCCGAGAGTATTGGTGTCGGCAATTTACCAGATGAAGCTGCAAAAGATCTTGCAGAAGATGTCAGTTATAAACTAAAGGAAATTATACAGGTACACTTTCGAATTTTTTATAAAATTTGATCCTCATCCTGTGTCAGATGTTTATGTTTCTATTTTCTGTTTAGGATGCAGCAAAATTCATGCGTCATGGAAAACGGCAACGAATGTCTACTCAGGACGTAGACAACGCTTTGAAAATAAAAAATATAGAACCAACCTATGGATTCTTTGCTAAAGACCACATACCTTTCCGATTTGCGTCTGGCGGTGGTCGTGAGCTACATTTCGTAGAGGAGAAAGAAATTGATCTTAACGAAGTATTATCTACCTCTGGTGGGCAAAGCTGGCCCAAATTACCTTTAGAAGTAACGCTGCGATCTCACTGGCTTTGTATCGATGGTGTGCAACCAACGATTCCTGAAAATCCACCGCCCGTTTCTAAAGGTAATTATTTTTATTCAACTCCCCATACTTAAAACAATATTTACCACTTGGAATAATAATCAATCTCTAAATTCCAGACATCCAGAAATTGGAAAGCGTCGATCCGACGAGAAAGCTTACCAACACAAATCAAAACACAGGAATCGGCAAACCAGGTGGTGGAGGAAAAAGTCAAAAACTACGCAATGTGGAGACTGTTCACGTGAAACAATTAGCAACTCACGAATTAAGTGTGGAACAGCAATTGTATTATAAAGAAATAACAGAAGCCTGTGTTGGTTCCGACGAAGCTCGTAGAGCTGAAGCACTGCAATCTCTCTCCGCGGATCCAGGCTTACACGAGATGTTGGCTCGAATGTGCACATTTATTGCAGAAGGTGTTCGAGTCAACGTAGTGCAAAATAATCTCGCCATTCTCATTTATCTCATGCGTATGGTTAAGGCACTGCTCGACAATCAAAGTCTTTATCTAGAAAAATACGTAAGTAAAACTTACGTATTTACAGAAGTTTTTAAAATATGTAAGCTTTGATGTAAGTAAAACTTACGTATTTACAGAAGTTTTTAAAATACGTAAGTAAATCTTACGTATTTACAGAAGTTTTTTAAATTAAATATGTAGGAATTTTAATTTTAATTTGAACCAATATCTGGATATGAAACTGAGAATTCAAATTACAGCTCCATGAACTCATTCCATCTGTTGCGACTTGTATAGTAACCAAGCAACTTTGTATGAGACCAGAAATGGATAATCACTGGGCACTTCGAGATTTCGCCTCTCGTTTGATGTCACAAATCTGTAAAAACTTCAACACATCAACCAATAACGTCCAAACTAGAGTTACTCGTATGTTTAGTCAAGCCTTAGCGAAAAGCAGCCAGGTGCGTGAAGAAATAAAAGTGCGTTACTGACATACCTAGTTCAAAAATTATGTTTTGTTAAAGATATTTATCATTCTGAAGTAATGAATAAAACATTATTCCAGACACCACTGGCTTCTTTGTATGGTGCAATTGATGGTCTTTGCGAACTGGGACCAGAGGTTGTGAAAGCATTGGTTATACCAAAAATCAAAACTATATCAGAGCGGATTGAATCAAGCATTGACGGAATTGGGCTTTCAACTATAGATAAAAATGCTGCCGGTCATATCAAGACTTTGTTAGTGGTAAGTAATCTGATTACTGCACATTCATTGCATTATTCAATAATCAGAAATATTTCAATATCTTAATTCATCCAATTTAACAGAAATCAGTAGCCCCTGTTTTGAAAACGATTCGGCCACCACCAGATTTTGTAGAAGAGTACAAACAAGATTTCGGATATCTTGGACCATCTTTATGTGCAGCAGTTGCTAAAGCTCGAACGCAACCAGCTGCTTTAGTAACTACTGCGCCAACAACAACTGCCTTGACCACAAATCAACAACAGGCTACAATTAATGCTGGAAAAACTATTGTGCAAACAGGTATGCAGGAACGGTAGAGACAGACTATTAAAAAGCTATTAAAAGCAATAGAATGATGTCCTGGAAAGTAATTATAAATTCAAGAGGTATAATATCAGAGTGGCCATTCAAACTTAGAAAAAAATTCCCAGTTTTCCCGGTCAAAGCTAAACGATGTTTATTTTTAAGAAACAAATGTGAAAAAATTTCGGTTTTTTTTGGTGAGTGGGCACCCTGAATATTCTCTTAATGAATTTGTTAAGATAGAGATTACGAATATGCATACTAAATGTGTCTGACCAGAACATATTGCAGTCTCGAGTCCAAATCCAGGACCGCCACAAACGAACCGTACGATTATGTTGAACCCAGGTCGAAGTGGTGGCCCGTCTTCTACTGGAAAATTCGTAATATTGCAATCTCGGCAAACTCCGACTCCTTCTGGATTAAGTTCGAGTTCTGGACATCAGCAACATTCACAGCAGCAACAACCGCAACAAATGAAAATAACTCAAGGATCAGCTGTGCAACAAAAACCACATTTACCTGGTGCAGCCCCTAAATTAGTTATGGTTTGCATGTCGGGTAGCAGTCATAATGTTACATCAACTGTAACTCAGGTAATATATATTTTTTAAATTTGGCTGTTAATCAGAATTGTCAAAGTTACAAAAAGTATAATTGCAAAGTTGTATAAAACAACTCGCAAGTGTTAATTATTTCACAGACAGTTCTTTTCTTATAACACTGATAATACAGTCAAATTAGGATTTCTGCTGGAACAAATTAGAAGCAAGCTGATTTTTATCTTAAAATGTTTGGATGGGCGTCCTTTTTGAAAAGTTTAAGGCTGAATTCTTAAACAAAGCTTTGTTATTAACAAAAAACGTAAAATTGGAACATTTTTCTAACACGTTTTCTTGGATTCTTACTTTCGATTAAGAGATACACTGAAGCCTCGGTTTATTGCGCCTCGGGATACCGCTTCCAGGAATTTTTTCATTGGTGAGGGGTCTAAGGAGAAGAGCTCAACGGAGGTGCGTAAGTACCGTAGCAACAAAGTGCGCAGTAGTGGCGCGGAGAATTCCGTCGGTTCACATCACTTTCTTTTCAGTGTTTTGGTTATGCGTTATGTATATTCATAAATATGCGTTATGTATATTCATAAATAATAACTAAATCAAATTTAACAGTAAATTAAACTTATATTTAAAAAATATTTATCACTCGTGACAAAAATGAAACAGCGATAGTTCATACGGTCCTGACATGTTTACGTTTGAGAGACCTCGGTTTACCCGAAGGCCATTCAGGAGATCCCCGAAACCCGCAACAAACCGAGGCTTCAGTGTAGGTAAAAAGTGTATAGGACTTTGTTTTCAGAGCATAAAATAAGCTTTAAAATGAGCCCTTAGTGAATAACCTACGACAAATAGTTTAAAAAGTCAGGGAATTTTTTCGAGCGTACTGATTTTGTTTTAAATTGTAACAAAATTAATAATGATATTTACAAGAACTGGAAAATATATTATTCGTAATAAACTTCTGACATTTCCGATTTGAATTGAACGCAGGAGGAAAAAAAAACGAAAAGCTTTGGATATAAAAAAACTTGATGTAGGAAAATTCTGGAACAAGCCCAAAAAGAAGCCATCACACTCGAAGAAAAAATTGCAGAAATAAAAAATTAACCAGAACAGAATGTATTTAAGAAAATATTTAAATATTATAATATTATAAACGTTTTGTTCGTAAACGAAGAGAAATTACTTAATTTGACTGTGTTTTGTATTCTCTATTACATATTCATGTAGACTTTGTCACAAAACACCATAAGTACTCTTACAGTTTTGAAATACATCTGCTATTTCAGTGTTTTATCACCCTTCATATTTTTTTTCTAAATGTAATAAATTTAGATAATTATAATTTAAACATTCACATGTGGATAACAAATGGAGTTACTCAATTATTAGAGAATACTTTAGTGAGGGGCCAGGGTGTTATAAAATTCCGTATTCCATACTTGAATGGCCAAAAAATGATACCTGGAAAAATCTAGAAATACCTGGAAAAAATCTGGAAAAGTCAGGGGATTTTTTTCAGGATTTGAGTAGACATCCTGAGTAAATATCCTACAACAAATAATTTACGAGATAAGAATTTGTTAATTAACATTGTGCGTTTTTCAGGGAAGACAAAGCGGTGATGAATTTTCATTGTTGCAAAAAAATCGCGATCGGGTTTTTGCTATTGGATTCTCAAATTAGATAGTTCAAAGTATTAAAAAACCTTCCCCCCAGATAGGTGGGGGGGAGGGTACTATTTTTTAAGCATTCATATTTTGTAAAAAAAAAATCCGTTCAATTTTGCTGAATTATCTAATAGATTGTGCATCTTCAGAAAAAAGTATGTGAGATGTCAACAAAATTTTTCACACTGTTTATAATAAA
Organism: Euceroptres primus; assembly: GCA_037177015.1. Classification (NCBI taxonomy): domain Eukaryota; kingdom Metazoa; phylum Arthropoda; class Insecta; order Hymenoptera; family Figitidae; genus Euceroptres; species Euceroptres primus. The sequence goes on from JBAGKK010107873.1 coordinate 15,206, forward strand.
TCGTTATAAGCAATAATTTTTTTCCATACTTACAGCTACCAGAAAAATCTGAGAAAAATTGGGTATAACCATTGAGGAAGGTGGATTTTAATTATTATTTTTCCAAAAAGTCTTACGTGCAATATATTCGTTACAAAAAAATATTTAAACAAATTTTATAAACAATTTCACAGAACTACGCCAAATTGTAATAGAAATTTTTTTAAATTTGGAAATAACGATTTGACATAAACAATGTGAAAAATTTTGTTGACATCTTAAACATACTTTTTCCTGAAGGTGCACAATCTGTTAGATATTTCAGTAAAATTGAACTCAACAGATTTTTTTTACAAAATATGAATGTTTAAAAGAAAGTGTCCTTCCTCCCCTCTGTCATTTTTCGATTCTGAAATCCAAAAAAAAATTTTTTCAATACTTTGAACTATCCAATTTGAGAATTCAATGGCAAAAACCCAATCGCGGTTTTTTTTGTAACAATGAAAATTCATCATCGCTTTGCCTTCTCTGAAAAACGCACAATGTTAATTAACAAATTCATATTTCGTAAACTATTTGTCGTACGATATTCGCTAAGGGCTCATTTTAAAGCTTATTTTATGTTCTGAAAACAAAGTCTTGTACACTTTTTACCTATCCCTTAATCGAAAGTAACATTCCAAGCAAACGTGTTGAAAAAATGTTGCAATTTTACGTTTTTTGTTAATGAAAAAGTTTTGTTTAAGAATTCAGCCTCGAACTTTTCAGGGCTTCAAAAATACATCCATCCAAACATTTTAAGAAAAAAATCAGCTTGCTTCTAATTCGTTCCAGCTAATGGCCTTTTTTGCGGCTAATTTGACTGTACTATGACAATTTTTGTGAAATTTTATTGGAAGTTTAAACAGAGAATTTTACTGTTTGGAAATAAAATTTATCATCTTAAATTAAATACATAAGTTTATTTTTCAGTGTTCTTTTCTGACAACACTGACAATTTTTGTAAAATTTAATTGGAAGTCTAAACAGAGTATTTTACAGTTTGGAAATAAAAATTAGTATCTTAAATTAAATAAGTGTATTTTTCAGTGTTCTTTTCTAACACTGACATTTTTTGTGAAATTTTATTGGAAGTCTAAACAGAGCATTGTACTGTTTGGAAATAAAATTTAGCATCTTAAATTAAATAAGTGTATTTTTTAGTGTTTTTTTCTGATAACACTGACAATTTTTGTAAAATTTAATTGGAAATCTAAGCAGAGAATTTTACAGTTTTGAAATAAAATTTAGTATCTTAAATAAGCGTATTTTTCAGTTTTCTTTTCTGATAACACTGACAGGTTTTGTAAAATTTAATTGGAAGTCTAAACAGAGAAGTTTATAGTTGGGAAATATAATTTTGTAACTTAAATAAGTGTATTTTTCTTTGTTTTTACAGGCTGCTTTGACGCCTAAGTCACAAGTTTTTGTTACATCAAATGTTGAACAAACGCACAACCCAATGGATGACCATTCATTTCAATAAAATAAATTATGCTTCTCTTCGATAATATTGTAAGTTATTAGCTCCGGCTGTTCTTTTTATTTTTTACATACGTTTGATTCATTGTCCGAGTGAAAAAATATTTGTTTCACAGAATTATTTTTTTAAACTTGTTGTATTGTCATGCGAGTGAAAATTGTGTTTGATTCTTCTTTTTTCTTGTATATATGGAATTAAGAATATTTTAACGGAGAGAGCCTGATTGTATCATTATAAACTATAAATAATTGATATTCAGTACAATTTTATAGGAAATTTTGGATTAGAATTATATTTCTTAAGTCATTGTATAAAACAAGCACCACATAATTGCCTTGCGCATTTATTTCATTGGTTCCGTTTATCAAATAAGCGTCACAGACAAGACTTGTGCAAGTACTTTTAAGGAAAAAATAAAAAGAGTATTTAGTTACGACGAAAATAGTAATCAAATTTCATTGAAATCCCTATATAAACTTCTGAGAATTTGAAAAGGTTTTTTAATGGATTTTTCTATTGCATTAGTTTATAACTTCGGGCTTTTTCAGGTATAATTATTATTTACAGCAAGATAGTGTATTTATTTTGTTGCCGTTTTTCATTCAGAAATGAAGTTGCAATTCAAAAAATAAAATAAATATAGTTTAGAACTGAAACATTAGAAAATCGATAAAGAACTCTTTCAACTTTTCTAGCACGTGTCTATTGCATGACATAAGATTTAGCTATTGTAAAAATATTAATTTTAAGAAGGTTCTGTGCTAAAAAAGATGTTAAAACTGAAGAGTGAAAGGAAGCAACCAAGTATGGCCAGGATCAAGTTTGCTGATAATATTAGTAAGTTTTTTCCCTTTTGAAACAGAAGTCTAGGGGAAAAATAATTTCTAGAAGTATATTATTTAGAAAGCACTGAGTATTGTTCAATTATATAACCATAGAATCTAGTAAGGATATTGAAACAAGACACAGTCGCAAATCAAGTGGTTTAAAACTAGAACAGCATACTACAATTTTTGCCTCGATGTGTCCGGACGAAATTTTGGATAATTACGATGATTACGCAACCAGATCTTATTATACTACTTTAATGTTAGGCGATGTTTCAGGTTTGTAGAAATTAATTTCAGCCTTTTTTATTACAAAAATACTGATTTGGAAGAAAATGTATTTGTTTATTTATTTACAAAAAGTGTATTCATTTATTTGCAATAATTTTTTTTTATTTTGATATTGATTAGGTTTCACTGACTTGACTGAAAAGTATACAAAATCCGGCAAAGGAGGACCATCAAAGTTGACTGAAATCTTGAACACCTATATCGGTTCCATGGTACAAGAAATTCTCTCTCACCGGGGAGACGTTTTGAAATTCTCTGGAGATGCTTTTATAGTTATGTGGAAATTGGAAGAAGGAATGACAATGCGTGACATCGCCATTGAAGCCATGCAAACCGCTTGTGTTATTCAAAAACATTATGGTACCTTCGAAACTGAAGTAGGAGTTATTCTTAAAGGTGCCTTTTAAATTTTATTTATTCTGAATTACGTTTTAAGTATTTATATTTATTTGCATTAATTTTAATTCACCATTTATTATTAATATTCTAAGTTCTATTATACAGTAAAATTAGCAATAGCTTCGGGAAAAACGAGTTTCACTTCAATTGGAAAACCTAGATTATCATATTATATCATCACTGGCAAACCTGTTTGGGATGTTAAATATGCCGAAGGTTTATGCAGGTGAATTCAAAATTCATTTCGCCAACTATCAAATACAAAAAAGGTCGAGACTAAGAGAACAACATTTTGAATTGGTTTCATTTTAAATGTAGAACACAAGTATAGCATTTTTTTTAAAATTAAGAATATTATCCCTTTCAGGTACACATTTTTCTTTTAGAGATAAACTTTTTTTGGAGCTTTTTGCATTTTTTCTCGAAAACTATTAAATATTTTTAATCTGAAAATCAGAATTCAAGATTATAAATTCACTGGATAAGTTTAAGAATATTTATGTAAAATTTTAATGCCAAGAGTGTTTAAGTACTGTATTCAAACAATTTTCAGAGGTGGAGATATTATAGTGGCTCCAAGCTGTTGGCAATGGGCCAATCCGAATGAATACATTTATACAAAATTACCAGATGGAAAACACACTCTAATTTTGGCTTCTTCAGTTTTATATGAAACTACTACTAATAAAGGAGATTTTGAAACCAATATTCGTAAGATCAAAATTGTCGGTCTCATAAAAAAGAACTTTTTCATTTTAATATATTTTTTTAAATAATACATTTTAGGTATAAAAAGTAAAATTGCAGACATTTTTACAGTTACAGAGTCAGAACTAGATGAACCAAGCAGAAACTTAGATTCCCAGATGGCTGAATATAGTACAGATTATACTAAGGATTATGCGGATATTGATAAACAATATAATGATCCTTTGGAGCAAATCGATTATAGTCGTACGTTATACTTACTTATTTGAAAATTATTTAATTATAATCGCTACAATATACATATTTGAGTTTATAGTATATGGATCAAGTTATAGTATATGGATCAATATCGATCAAAAATCACAAAAGAAACTTTGCGATATTTGAATATTTTGTTTTACAGTACTTACCTGAAATTTCTTAAAAATGTTAATAAATAAATATTGATATATTAGCTCACTGAAAAGATGATTTTAATATCTTCCCGGGGACTGCAAAAAAATTTGTGAAATATTGACTTATTATAATTATTGAATTATTATAATTCAATTATTTGAATAATGAATTATTATAATCTAAAATATTGAATTATTACAGTCTAGTTGTGGAATTAATTGTAGAGTCTAATTATTATATTTTTAAATAACAGTTCGTCCAAAAGTGATAAAAGCAGCAAAGGCTCGGTTGAAAAATGCCCTTAGTAGTTATATTCTCAGACCAGTTGTTCGATCAGTGGAATTGGATGAACCCATGGAATATCTAACCGAGATGAGGCAAGTCGTTATAGTTTTTGTCAATGTAATCACAAAAAATATCGACAAAAGAAAACTGATTCGTCTAGTTAATCACGCTTATACTTTAGTATGCGGGTATGTATTAATTTTAATTTTATATGGTTTATCTCATTTCTCAGTTTTCCATTTTTTATCATATTATAAAAAAATTATTTAATTAACTAAACTTCTCAAGAAAGAATTAATATCAAGTATTGGCTTACTGAGTTTTTTTTATCTCTGAGAAAAATTCATTAGTTTATATTTTCTTGATTGATATTAAAAAATATATTTGATTTTGAAAAGGATAGTTGGAGAGATGAAGGGATGTGTCAATAAAACTTCTCTCTTCGACAAGGATCTCATGTTTCTGTGCATTTTTGGATTGCGAGGTGACAAACACGAATTAGAATCTCAAATTGGCTTGCGTTGTGCTTCCATAATTCGGCAGACATTGATCAAAGTAAAGGATATTGAATCAGTAACAGTTGGAGTCACAACTGGAATTACATATTGTGGTGTAGTTGGTCACATATTGAGGAGAGAATACACTGTTATTGGTGTAGCAGTTAATAGAGCAGCACGACTTATGTGTGCTTATACTGATAAAGTAAGTTAAAATATTAATTTAGATTTATCAAATTACTTAAAGTCCAGAAATTTCATTATTCTGTGTTAACTGAGTAAACAAAAATCTGATTTATTTAAAGAACTAATTCTGAAGTTACTTGTTTTGGAGTCTAATTTTTAATTAAAATTTCTATTTTGGACAAATGTGATAGATATTTTATTTATTTTCATTATTTGTTTGTTAAGAAAAAAATTGAAGTAATTATAACTTAATTTTCAGGTAGTTTGTGACAGGGATAGTTTTCTGCATTCACATTTAGAGGCCAGGAACTTTGTTTTGCAAGAAGAAAAACATCTTAAAGGCATAACAAATGTTGGTCCAGTTTATGAATTTCTCGAGCAAGCACAGTAAGTTTTGAAAAACAATTTAAATTCATTAATTTTTTTATTTTATAAAGGGCATGGCAGATTAAGCATGGATAAGCTGCCCCCGCCTGAATTTGGTTGAAATTATTACAGCGAATTGTCATTGATGGGAGATTAAATTTCCCATAGGATTATATCTAGAAAATATTTTGTTTGGGAGTTATAGGGGTAAGAAGAAAAACCGAACATAATTTTTTTCTCGAAAACGGCTGAACCGATTTTGATGAAAAAAAATATATGTTATGGATTTCGATGCAAAAATGTTATAATAATTTATAAATAATAACTAAATAAAACTTAACAGTAAAGTAAACGGTTAATTAAACTTATATTTAAAAAATATTTTTCACTCGTGACAAAAATCAAACAGAAATAGTGCAGTGCTTCTTTTTTCGCAGACGATTCGTAGCCAATTTCATACCCAGTCTAGTCCGCTCTCTAGAAATAAACAAATGCAGAGTTTGGGAAATTTTTGAAAGTTTGAGGTACTTTTTTTGAAAATTTGTTTCAATTGGTTTGTAAGTGATATTCCAGAGCAGTAAATTGACATTTTATGAATAATGTGATTGTTCTGAACAAATGGAATAAAAAATTCGCTGTTTGTGTAATTTTTTAAGATTTGAAGTACGTTTTTTTTTTGGAAATTTGTTTCAATTGGTTTTCCAGTGATATTCCAGAGCAGTACATTGACATTTTATGAAAAATGTGATTGTTCTAAACAAATGGCATAAAAAAATTCGCTGTTTGTGTAATTTCTTAAGATTTGAAGTACGTTTTTTTTTAAATTTGTTTCAATTGGTTTTCCAGTGATATTCCAGAGCAGTAAATTGACATTTTATGAAAAATGTGATTGTTCTGAACAAATGGCATAAAAAAATTCGCTGTTTGTGTAATTCTTTAAGATTTGAAGTACGTTTTTTTTTGAAAATTTGTTTCAGTTGGTTTTCCAGTGATATTCCAGAGCAGTAAATTGACATTTTATGAAAAATGTGATTGTTATATACAAATGGCATAAAAATTCGCTGTTTTTGTAATTTTTTAAAGTTTGAAGTACTTTTTTTGGAAATTTGTTTCAATTGGTTTGTAAGTGATTTTCCAGAGCAGTGCATTGATATTTTATGAAAAATGTGATTGTTATAAACAAATGGCATAAACAAATTTGCTGTTTGTGCAATTTCTTAAAGTTTGAGGTAATTTTTTTGGAAAATTGTTTGAATTGGTTTGCCAGTGATATTCCGGAGTAATACATTGACATTTTATGAAAATGTGATTGTTATAAACAAATGGCATAAACAAATTCGCTGTTTGTGTAATTTTTTAAAGTTTGAAGTACGTTTTTTTTTGGAAATTTGTTTCTATTGGTTTTACAGTGATATTCCAGCGCACTACATTGACATTTTATGAAAAATGTGATTATTGTAAACAAATGGCATAAAAAACTTCGCTGTTTGTGCAATTTTCTAAAGTTTGAAGTACGCTTTTTTTGGAAATTTGTTTCAGTTGGATTTCTAGTGATATTCCGGAGCAGTACATTGACATTTTATGAGAAATGCGATTGTGATAAACAAATGATTAAACAATTTGCTGTTTGTGCAATTTTTTAAAGTTTGACGTACTTGTTTTGGAAATTTGTTTCAATTGATCAAGTGATATTCCAGAGCAGTGCATTGAAATTTTATGAAAAATGTAATTGTTATAAATAAATGGCATAAAAAAATTCGCTGCGAATTCGTTTATAGAAATAACGTTTGTAATGAAATGGCAATATACTGTCTTGCAATAACTATGACAAACCAATTAAAACAAATTTCCAAAAAAAGGTATCTTGAAAATTAAAAAATTGCACAAAGAGCGAATTTGTTAATGCCATTTGTTTATAACAATCACATTTTTCATAAAATGTTAATGTACTGCTCTGGAATATCATTGGCGAACCAATTGAAACAAATTTCCAAAAAAAAGTACCTCAAACCTTGAAAAACTGCTGAAACTCTACATTTGTTTACATTATTTGTTTATAAAAATGAGAAATGTACTTCCATTTATTTTTATAATGCTTTTGCAGAACTTCAAATTATATTACAGACAAAAGTCACTTTATAAATATTTAAAATCATTATAAAAATCTCAGACTTCTGTTTATAACAATACAGTTGTTAATAACAAATTAATAATTTATTATAAACTCTCAATTAGTATTTTGCGAATCTGTATTTGCCAATTACACATTAATGTCACTCAAACTGAACAATTTATGCATTATTAATGCACCGGAAGCTTAAAAATTTTAATTTTTGCAAAGTTTATACTTAAATAAAAAAAATGTCCACACTGTGCAGCGCAGACCAGCGCGCTACACACCGAACGTTTAGAGAGAAAATGGTGATAGTGCCTCAAGTGCATCCCATAAAAAAAATGCAAAAGAATTTTAAAAAATTTTTTTACCCGTATTTAAAAAAAATATTCCGTATTTTTTTATGATATTGTTGCATTGAAATCCATAACATATATTTTTTTCATCAAAATCGGTTCAACCGTTCTCCAGAAAAAAAAATATGTTCGGTTTTTCTTCTTACCCCCATAACTCCCATAAAAAATTTTTTTCAGATATAATCTTTTGGGAAATTTAATCTACTATCAATGGAAACTTGCTGTAAAAATCTCAACCAGATCCAGACGGGGGCAGCTTATCCATACTTATCCTGCGTTTAATTTATATTTAAACATTAATTAAGGCATTCTGGATCAGAATTGATACTCAGTAAATTTCCGCTTCTTGGAAGAGAGAAAGAATTATCAGTTTTTGAAAATATGTATAAAAATATGATGACATCTCGCAATGAAAGATCGAAGAATAAAAATGTGAGACCCGATAAGAGTGTTTTAATCATTAGGCAAGTAATTTTATGCAGACAAAGAACTGGGAAAATTCTAAACTGAAAATTAACTTCTTTAATTTATTTTTACAGGGGTGTTCCCAGAATTGGAAAAACAAGATTGATGGACGAATTTATTCAATTGATTCCGTCTAATGTTTCTGTGAACTTCATATCTCTCGTTTCTAGCAATGGCCAGGTTCGTCATTTGAAAAAATTAATTTTCCATAATTCTAATCATATTTGAATTTAAATTTCTAAATTTTTAATTACTTAAATGATTAAAAATGTATTTTTAAATATTTTCTGTCAAGAATTAACTTTCTGTATCTTTTAGATTCCCTTCAGAATGGTGTATTTTATATTCTGTGCTCCTCTCGGATTTTCGGATAATTCATCCATGAAAGAACGAACAGATAAGTTGCTGCAACATCTGGCAAATTCTAAGGAATCAGAATATCTTTGCGTTCTTAATGAGATATTTAATGTGGACTTCAAAGTGAGCCTTCAATACAGGACTCTGAAAAATCGTGAGAAATATCGATTACTTCGAAAATTTCTCGTCAGATTAATGTACAGCTGCTTTCGAAAGCTTTGGGTCATCTTCATAGATGATAGTGAATATGCAGATGGAGAATCTATTTCACTGTTAACCACTTTAGTGAAGCTAGATTTGGTTTTATTTGTAATAGGTTTGGGCCAGAAGGTTGAAGATGCTTACTCTCTTCATGAAGAAATAATTGAAAGAGCAAAGGTTGGCATTATTTAATAGAACATTTAGTCTTCAAATTAACTTGAATATAAAATAATGAAGATCAAAGATTTGATAGTTTTGAGATATAGTTTTTTATACAAATCTGTATTCAGTATATGATTGATTATTTTAGGTAATTGATCTGTTAGGTGTGAAGAGATGGTTTCATGCTGGTCTTGCTTGTCAGTTTCTAAATTGCCAAGCTATTCCTGCTGAACTTGAAAAGTAGGTAAAATAAAAAATTCCACTCAAAAGAGAAAATTGACTCATAAGATGAAAAATCTGACATATAATCAATATTTTTATTTTACATTACTCCTACATTTTGAAATCGAGAATTTATTTGGTATCAAGATGCACAAATTATTTCCTTTTAAATTATTACTTTTAGAATGATTCAGAAAAAAAGTATGGGGAATCCTGGATGGATAGAAAGTTACCTTATAAGTGTGGAACAATCAGGAGGATTGATTTTAAAAAGCGCTTCCAAAATTGATGTCATCAACATGGGTCTTGTGGTTCCTCAAAGAGAAATGCTTATCAGGTAAAGTTTAGATTTTTTTATCACGACTGCTTGAAATTCCGTTTTTAAGATTGATTCTCAAAAATATAATATTAAACAATCAGAGCAGTACTCGAGGACTCGTTGGTCCATGTATCCGATCAAAAAATTAAATTTAACACATGGAAAATGTATCGCTATAGTTTCAAGGTAATCAAGATTATGGAAAACTAGTTCACTATTTTAAAAATAAATTGCTCTTTATAAACCAGCAAAATAATAATTTTTTGACCAAGAAGTTTGTTTTTTAGGAAAGCGACTTGGAGGTTGAACAAAGAAAATTAGAAATGGATAGTAATCATGAAATTACAATTAAAATCTGTGTGTTGACACCAAAATTTGGTACTGAAGATTTGGAAACTGAGGTAACGATGGATGGTAAATTTAAAAACACAAATAATTAATTATAGTTTCTTCTTTCCTTTTTCTTTTATAAAGTAATTGTAATTTTTACACATTCTTATCCATTCTTATCATTCTTTCACATTCTTATAATTCTTTCACATTCTTATAATTCTTTTACATTTTTATCATTCTTTCACATTATTATTTTTATACATTTTTACACATTCTTATCCATATGAGAGTATATTTTTAAAAATTTGAAATTACATGAATCTGATGTAAAATATTTTTTAAACTTTTAGCTGTCATCCTGAAACTTTTCGATTCATTAAGTCCTCTTGATCAACTCCTGCTAAAATGTGCTGCTGTTTTAGGGGAAACAGTAAACAGAAAAATGATGGAGAGTCTGATGCAAGGCACATCGAAAAAAGATATTGCAACTAGTAAGGGCAAAACGCACTTAATTTTTATCATTTTTGACATCAGTTCTATTTTTTTTTTAAAGAATAGAAAATTTTATTTTAAACTTGATCAATGGTTCTATTCTATTTCCATTGTAGCTGTTGCAAAATTATTTGAAATGAGATTAATTGGATGTGCTGTAGGTGATTTTAATAGAAGTCCAGGTCCTCTAATATTTTTTAAGAATTTGCAAAGATCAAACCTTGGGATTGAAGTTCGTTGTGGTTGTACTGGAATTGAAATTAACGGTAGAAAATATATTTGCTAATTTCTTAAAATTTCTTAATTTAATTTCAATGTTTTCTGACCAGAATCTTTGGCACATTTACCAAAGTATGCCTCGTGTGGATTAATGAGATTCAAAATGACCATGCTTCGAGAAACAACTTACAGGTAAGTACCTAAATAACTTTTCCCCATTTCTGATAAAAAAAGCTTAGAGTTTTGCACTATCTGGATAGTAATTTATTTTTAAATTTTCTTTAGACTTCTCACAGAGAATCAAAAAGTGGAATTTCATAATAAAGCACTAAAATATCTGCAACAAACTACAAGACGATGTGTATCATGTGGCGAAGGACAATTTGTTAAGCTTTTGGGAGAAACATTGGTCGAAAAAAAAATTCCTCACAAGGCTTTGGATGCCATTGATCATGTGTTAGATGTACAATCATTTTTCGATGATGTATCAGGAATAATAGACACTTCTGGTGAGGGCAAAAAATGTATGCAAAAAAATTTGTAAAAAGAAAAATCTGATTTTAAAATTAATTCTGTAAATGTTTCACCTTTCTAAATTTCAAGAACGAAGGTCGACAATTACTGGGGAGATAGGAACGACGTGTCTAGCAATTTGTAAATCAGTTGAGAAAGTTCCCACCCGATCTTTTTCTCAAATGGATTTCACTAACTGCGAGTGCAACATGATTCTTTTAACAGTTTATGCTCAAATGGTGGATCACTGTCGAGGAATAGGTAAAAAAAATCAAAAATATTTTCAAAATTTATAATGTTAACTGAATTTGTAATCAGGGATAAAAAATAAGCTATTAACGGCTATTCTCGAATTCACGGATGTTTGTATATCCACAAGTAACATTCCTCAAGCTCGAAAATTGGTTACTGAAGGCGAAGCCATTTTACAACAGGTTTCAATATAATAAATTCTATTAAATTTTTTTTTAAATTAATAAAATTAAATAATTTCCTCACTTTTTGTTTAGAGTAACCAGATTTTTCCTTTATACTAAACTGTTTTATATCTGCATAGATGCATGGAACTGTAGATGATGAATTAATAACTCTGCCTTATCTCCAAGGTAAAATTTACACCTTGCAGGGAAGATGTTTCCTTGAAAGTGGACTTATATCAGAAGCTGAAAGTTGTTTCAATCTGGCAGTAAAGAAAATGGGCTACAATTTTCCCAAAAGCAAATTTTTGATAAAAATCAAAATTGCAATTATGCTTAAAAAATTAAGGCAAATGTTGACTTGGTGCAGACCTTGTAAAGTAGACATTATGGATGGAATTGAAGCTGACTATGTAGATCAATTTGCAAACTGCCTAGCACAAATGTTTATTATCTTCAGAGTAAGATTTTCTGAAAAACTGAAACCAGCATCTCTCAATATAAAAATATCAATTGTGTTCTTCTTTCAGATGAAAGGCTTGCGTGATCACGTTAAAAATTGAAACCAGCATCTCTCAATATAAAAATATCAATGTTTTTCTTTTTCAGATGAAAGGCTTGAGTGATCATGCTTACTTGGCTGCAATTTGGGGATTGAGTGTTGCTCTTGAATCTAGTAAAGACTTCTTCGTTCTTTGCACAGCTTATGCTAATATGATGGTTACAGCACACTACCTTCAACTTGGGTTACATATATTTCTAAATATTTTTAAAAATTTCTCTTTAGATATAAATTGGTCTATTTTTCTAAACTTTTCGTAGTTTGGTATTTTAATTATGGTTTTGCAGAGCTATTATCCCACATTTGGAAAACGATGGCTTGAGAATCTGCGGTCAAAGAAAAGATGCTCTTGAATTGCAAGAACTGAAAGCAGTGGCTGAACTTTATTCGAGCGTTTTCTTTTCTCGATGGCTTCGAGGAATGAGTTTAAAAGCCTCTAGTTTAGGATTCGTAGCTAACAGAATTGCATCCACTGTCCGCTCAACTAATTTGCAATTAGTAATTCTACCCAGGCTCATTCATCTTATGTTAGTAAATTCGCGACACGATGAAGCAATTTATCTATTAAATGAAATGGGTAGGAAAATTTTTTATTTTTAATTTCAGATTTAAAAAAAATTGAGTTCTTTTTAAATTTGAAAATTCTTCTATTATTAAAATAATAGATATGATGCATTCTTTCCCAACTCAGCGCATTTTGAATTTTCAACCATTACCGATTCTCTTGAAACTTGGCTGTTTTGTAGCCCCATATCTCTGAACTTTTGAGGCAAAACCACTCACCACCATAATGCAAGGTTATTGAGATATCGGTCATGATAGTTTCACCATTTTCATGCGCAGAGCATTTTTCAAACGCATATTATTCTATGTAAACTAAACCAAATTAACTTTATGTTTAGTGGTTTAGAAAGTTATTTTAATAAGCTTTATGAGAGTAATAATCATTTTCTATATAATTATTATTTTAGTCCCTGTCGCCAGAGTAGAGAATATATTTTCTCGAAATATTTTTGAATTTTCGCCTACTCCCTTTCACACTACTAGATTTTAAATAAACACTACAAATACTAATCTATTCATTATAATGACAATACAAATATCAGATTATAACGATTAGATTAGTATATTTTAGTGTTTATTTAAAATCTAGTAATGGGAAAGGGAGTAAGCGAAAATTCAAAAATATTTCGAGAAAATATATCCTCTACTCTAGCGCACATTGGGAAAAAAAAACGTCCGTGAACAAATTTATTTTCAGAAAACAATTGCTATCCGAATAGAACGATTGAAAAAAATGTTTGACTTTTGAAATGTACCGATTTTTAACAAATACTTGGATTCATTCAAAAATACCTAGAAAACAAGAAGCAACTATCCAAAAAAGACGTCCAATAGCAACGAAAATGTTTAAAAATTTATTGAATTTGTTATAAACAAATAAGTCAATAAAAATGGTTTCATGGGGATTGGCAGCGATTCGTCATTTGATTCGCACTAAATTTGAACAATTTATGTACAAAAACAGTTTTTTAGTTGAATTATTGAGTGTTCATAAATAATTTCTTCTTTTATAAACAAGTTTTATAAACAATTATTCATATCAGGTATTTATGATGGAATAAATAAAGTTTTTTCTACGAAATCGATCATATATTACCTGGTAATGAAACCTAAGTGTCATATTTGGTCATCCAGTAAAAATGGATAATTGTTTAAACAATCTTAATTAACAAATGCACTATTTGGCTATTTTTGGACGTACAAACTAGGTTCTTTCGACGCAATCAACTGTGAATAACTAACTTCAAAATTTTTAAGGACATTTCAATGACAATAAAGAATTTTTATTGTAAACAACAATTATTTAATCAAATTTTTATCATGTTATGTATTTATAAATAAAATTCCACTTTTTTCACGGACTTAACATCAGCCAGTTATCTAGTAATGACTTTTTGCTATGTATTGCTAACATTTTATAATTGTTTAAACATACTTAATTAACAAATTCATTATTTGGCTATTTTTCAGCATTTAAACTTTGGTTTTTTAGCGTAATCAACTGTTAATAACAAATTTTTAAACTTTTTTGAGATAATTCGATAACGATCCACTATTTTTATTATTATTAACAATGTTATAAACAAATTTTTCTCGGCTAATACATTTGTAAATTAAAAATTGCGTTTTTCTTGTGGAATATACTTAAAATAACTTAGCGATAATTCCTTGTTATCAGTTAATAACAATTGATGATTCGTTAAAGAAAGTTAATTACTACTCGACTTTCTTTTTCGGTTTATGGAATAGTTCGATTTATTTTGAAAATAACCTTCTGTGTTAAAATCATCAGAGTTAGTGGACAGACACATTGCAAAATAAATCGAACTATTCCGTAAACTGAAAAAGAAAATCGAGTAGTAACTAACTTTCTTTAACAAATCATTAATTGTTATCAACTGATAGCAAGGAATTATTATTAACACAAGAAAAACGCAATTTTTAGTTTACAAATACATTAGCCGAGAAAAATTTGTTTATAACATTGTTAATAACAATAAAAATAGATTTAAAATTAAAAATTTTAAATTTCAATAGTTTTAAAATAGTTTAAAAATTTGTTGTTAACAGTTGATCACGCTAAAAGAACAAAGTTTAAATGCTGAAAAATAGCCAAATAATGCATTTGTTAATTAAGTATATTTAAACCATTATCAAATTATAGCAATTCATAGCAAGAAGTCATTGCTAGATACTCGTAACTGGCAGATGTTAAGTCCGTGAAAAAGTGTAATTTTATTTATAAATATACAACATGATAAAAAGTTGTTTAAATAATAGTTGTTTATAATAAAAATTATTTATTGTCATCGAAATGTCCTTAGAAATTTAGAAGCTAGTTATTTACAGTTGATTGCGTCAAAAGAACTATGTTTGTACGTCCAAAAATAGCCATTTTCATTCACTTATTTGTTTATAACAAATTCAATAAATTTTTAAACATTTTCGTTGCTATTGGATGTCTTTTTGGATAGTTGCTTCATGTTTTCTAGGTATGTTTGAATGAATCCAAGTATTTGTTAAAAACCGGAACACTTTAAAAGTCAAATTTTTTTTCTTTTTTATTATTAAATAAAAAAAATTAATAAATAATTTTTTCAAAAATCCGCCATGACAATTCGATGCAGAATTTTATTAGGTTTGATTTTTTAAAAAAACGTTCAATTTGGATAACAATTGTCTTCTGAAAATCAATTTTTCCACGGACGTTTTTTTTGCCCCACTATCTGTTTTGAATGTTCGGACATACAGGGCTACAAAATAACCAAATTTCAAGATGATTGATAAAGGCTGAAAATTTAAAGAGCGCTCAGTTGGGAAAATTTTACATCATATGCAATATGATGTAAAAAAATATTTGATTAACTTTAGCTTTAATTAATTCCTTTTCAAAAATTTACTTCAATTTTAAATAGAAGTGATTGCCAATGACGATATGGATAAATCAGGAAGAACGTGGTATTATGCGCTTTGCATTGATTTACTTTTGGAAGCTGGAATTACTGTAATTCCATTTCATAAATGCGAACAATTCTACCAAGAAGAAAGTGATACTATGTCGAATTTACGAGATCCAGAGGCAGAGAAACGATTCTTTGTCTGCATGTGGCTTTGGTTTGTTTTACCTAATTTAATTTCATTCAAAATAATAAATAATAGAACAATATAATCTATAAAAACAGTAAAAATGAATTCTAAATTTTAAAAATATTTTTTTAAAGGTATGCCAGAGTAGGTGAATGGGAAACTGCAACAGTGTGGAAAAATAGGAAAGCTGCTAATGCTGATGTTATGATGGATGAGCATACAGTATCTGCAGCTATCACAATTTTGAAAAGAGTAGAGGGCTTATTAATATTTTATGGTAAAATTCTACATAAATTTCAAAAAATTATATTTTAATTAATTTAAAGATAGTGAATACTAATTTAACAAATATATTCTAGTTTACAAAGTGGATAATAAAAACGCTGAAGCAGCTGCAGAGACTCTTGCCGAAATACGAGAAATATTCAAATTTATTAAAAAACTGCAGAAAGTGATAAAGGTCATTTCCTGCAGGTAAACAGAATTTAAAAGAAATTAAAAGAAATAGGATCTTTAAAACAAATCCAAAATTAGTTCATCAAAATTAACTATAGATCTCTTGATTACACTTTGAATTTAATTTGCAATTAAGGTTTTATCCTTAACTTCTCAAAAGAATGGTTTGGAATAAAGTAAAAGAAATTTACTATTTTAAAAAATAATTTGAAAATTTAATATGAGAATTTCATTTATATGTTTGGCAGGTATTATTTAATTAGGGCATATTATTACATGGTTCGTTTCCGCACAAAAAAAGGGTTAAAGCTCATAAAGAAAACGAAAAAATTAGCTCAAAAATTTCAAATCAAATTGATGTATAGATGGGCTGACCACAACGAAAAGGTATTGATTAACATAAACAAAAATGTACTGAAGACAGATTAAAGTTGATTAAGTTACCAATTCGTCAATAATTTTCTAAAAAGAAAATAATTCAAACTTAGAATCAAAATTTCTTTTTAAATCTATCAAGGCATGGACTGGATCACTAAATGAAGTACAAAGAGAATCTTGGATGGATAAACGAATATCAGGATCAATTACACGTTTGCACGACATCGATACGATGGGCGAAACTTTACCTTATACTTTACCATTACCGAAAATCATGCAATAGAATTAACAAACATTTTAACTGTAAAAAATTAAAAAAACTAAAATAAATGATTTTTTTGTTTCTTCTATATTTCGTTTTTTATTCTTTTACTACTTTCTTTATTCTTGCTTTGCTGTAAAATCACATCTTAAATATTTAATCGAATTGAAATTAAAATACCTATTATTTTATTTTACTTCATTTATTTTTGATTTATTTTATTACTTATTATTTTTAAATCATATCTTGTAATTCTCTCTTTTATTTAGCCAACGTTGAAAACAAAAGAAAGACAAAAATGTTTTGGTTTATCATTAAACAAAATTTAAATGAACTTTTCCAAAATTAAAAAAAAAAACGTGAAATCTGTGTGAAATTATTATGGACCACACACCGAGGTGATGAGATTAAAAACATCGGAAAGTATTTTATTTTTAGGCAATATTTAAAATAATCTAATAATAACTGTGATTTAAAATAGATCTTGCTGTCAACCTCGTAATGTTTCTTCAAATTTGGCAAATAGAACTCTACAAAATCCTTGTCCTGCAGAATTTACACCTTGTTTTACATGTGGTCCTTGCAGTCCTTCTGGACCTTATGCCCCTTGCTTTCCAAAATGTTATCTCTGCTCCACTTCACGAATAACTTGCATGAATACATCTCCACCTTATGGTAAAATAATCCCATTATTATTATACCGGTAAATAATAATTGATTACTTCCTTATTTTATCTTCTTCAAAATTCAATGTAAGTTTAATTACAGTTTATTCTTTCAGGAATAAAAATGTACATACATTAAGAAATTAAGAAGATCTTCAAACTGTATATACTTGAAATTAAAAAATAGTTTAAAAAATGTATCTTGTGCATTAGAAATCGTGTACGAGCAATGTATCTTTAATTCTATTTGAAAAATTTATCACAAAAATGTAAAATAATGCTGATACCTATTAATTAGTTTAAAGCCATAAGATAAAACCTGGATTTGATCTTTCCATTTATTTACACATTTAACAAAAATCAGCAAATATACAATTCTACCATTCCCTTACACGACTCTGAGTAGCGTGAGTCAATATCCATGTATTCTTCTCCTTTTTCACGAAAGCACTTTGCTTGTGCCTCGGTTTTAATTTACACATTACGTACATTACTTCCTTCCTAGTAACAAAGTAGCAGCCTTTACACCTTAGTCGTAGACTTACTTTATATTTCATACCGCAGAATAGATGAAATATCGGTAACCTGGGTTGTAGTAATGATTCCGAATGCAGACTGATTTGTTGCTCATTTCCTCCAATTCTGGACGTAGCTTTGCTACATAAGCTGTGGATGTTACGGTCTTCGGTATTTTTTACAGCGACTATCCTTGAGAATAGACTGCTTACAGCTCGGTGTGTAATTCTTGAAATGATGTTCATGTTTTCTACAAAGACATTTTATTTAAACCTTATTCCTTTCATATATGAAGAGAAGTGAAGATTTTGGTTTTAAACCATGTTTTTTAATATTCCATTAATTTCTCCAGGAAACGTATTATTTTTTGAAGTTTATGAGGGTTTTAATTTAAGGGAAAAGAAGAAAATAATTGGTTTGTTTAGAAGTAATTAGACAATTTCAAGAATAAATTATTACTATATAGTTTTGTATACAGAAATTCTAAGTTCTGATTTTATGCGCTTTATTTAAAGACTTCATGATTCTTTTAATGTGTAGAAATAATTATAAATCAAAAAATATTACCATTTCAATTTTTAAAAAGATATCGAAATACTCCAAATATAACACATAACCTTTCTTATCATTTCGTGTACACATTAGGCACAATGAAACAGAATATGACGAGTTTAATATAATTAAAATATTACAAGTATGATACAATACTAAAAAAGAATAAATGAATGAATGTTTAAGCTTATCTTTAAAAAAATAACAAATTTTTTCGCAGTGGATTAGAAACGGAAAACATTCTTCGGTTTTCTTATAACAATGACACGTAGCGAACAAAATTAATTGAAAATACATACCGATAATAAATTGCAGATGCACCTTTCAGCATTCAAGAGAAAAATTCCATTTCAAACTGCACTAATTACTTATTTATTATTTTTAATATTTACTTGATTTACTTTTTTAAACACTTGTTTGAGGTTATGTTTTAAATTCTAGGAATTCTAGCAGAGCAAAATACAGTTCACAATGTCGCCGGTAGGTGCGCACTACAATTTCGATTTTTCCACTAATCAAATAATTCGAAAAAAATTTTCAAGAGCTCTGATTGGTTCTTTAAGAATTTAAAAAAAAATAGCTGCGAATACCCAAAATTTTTGATTGATATCATCAGGATTGATGTGAAGTGGAAAAGGACATTTATGTTAATATTTGGTTAATGTTAAACAAGTACACACACTTTGCTTCTTTAAATATTATGAACTCAATTTATATAAATATTGGTTTAATAGTCTAGTGTATTTGTTTGTAAACGTCAGTTTTTCGTGAATTAGTGACAACTCCAAAACAAAAATAAATAAAAAATACAGACAATTTAATCTACTGAATTTCTGACAACATGCTACCTGCAAAAATGTTACAGAAAGTGTGTAGTTTAGTGAAAGTCAACGTAAGTATTTTAATTTTCTGCGCGCCGCAAATTTTCTGCTTTTCCTAACCTCACTTTTTCACACTTAGAACGTGCAAAAGGTGTGTGCCAGGAATTTGTTGGTACCAGTCGTCGTAGAACAAACAGGACGTGGTGAACGTGCTTATGATATTTATTCACGTCTTCTAAAGGAAAGAATAATATGCCTTATGGGACCGGTAAATTTTGATTCATGTTAATAATCATACGTTTTTACTAACATAAATAGGTATATCTTTCACAAGGAAAAACCTTTCCATTTAGTCTTCAACTTTTTTTTTAAAGTAAAGACTCGGATAATTTTTACCTACGTGAATAATAATAATGATCCCCAAATTTTTGCCATTCGCCAAAATCTCTCAAAATTTTTTTTACCAGATCACGGACGATGTATCATCTTTGGTCATAGCTCAATTGCTCTTTCTTCAATCTGAGAGTAGTAAAAAGCCCATTCACATGTACATCAATTCCCCTGGGGGAGTTGTGACTGCTGGGCTTGGAATTTATGACACAATGCAATATGTTCTCCCCCCTGTGGCTACGTGGTGCGTCGGACAAGCATGCTCCATGGCGAGTTTGCTGGTAGCTTCTGGAGCTCCAGGTATGCGACATGCGCTTCCAAATGCCAGAATAATGATACATCAACCTTCGGGAGGGGTTCAAGGACAGGCGACAGATATTCAAATTCAGGCGGAAGAAATGCTCAAAATCAAAAAGCAAATCAACAATCTTTATGCGAAACATACTGGCCTCGATGTACTTACAATACGTAAGTTTAAAATTATAATCAGTATTAAAAAATTCCATATTAGAAACAAATAATGTTTTTTTTCACTTAAAAAACATTTCTTTAATCTAAACTTTCATAATTTTTTAAAATTAGAAAACAGCATGGAGCGCGACAAATTTATGTCACCTTCAGATGCCAGAGATTTTGGAATAATCGACAAGATTCTGGAACACCCTCTTCAAGAGAGAGAACAGGATGCAAGTTCGTCTAGATTGACCGAAGAATCTACCGCGAGCACCACGTGACTGTAAAAATATATATAAAAATATAAAAAGTGAAAGTTTTATTTCTAAACAAATATTCGTAGTTACTGTAAAACATTTTTATTAATAATAATATTGACAATAAACATCGTTATAAAATGTATATTATTTAATCGCAATCAAGCAAAATATCTCGCCTCACGTCGATTTTCATCATGCAAGCAAATTCACTAAACCCTATAGCTGGAATTCACTTTTCGACTCTAGCAAAATAACTATATGAAAAACACTTGTAGTCTTTTTCTTTTTAAGTACGTAGAATTTGTGAACTTAACAATCTAGCACTGGATATTTCCTTAGATATTTTTTTAAATCTTTATTAAGTACTTTAACATTAGAGTCCCTTTAGTTTCGATATAATCGTATCAAATAGAATCTTATTCTACAATCAACAAATTGAATAACACTTCAGCCAATATTATTTTAAAATTTTGATTATTAAATTAATACTCAGTGGGGGATTATATTGACCTTCGATGAAAATAATCGTTTGTAATATTGGATGTTAACATCCAATATTATAAACGATTATTAAATTAATAGTTAAAAATAAAAATATAGATAAGTACTAACAAAAGCACTTGAAAGCTTTGAGCTAAATTCTGCATAAAATGCAAACTTTCACCTTAAAGGTGTATCGGAAGACAGAATAATAGAATATTCATTATTATTAACTTGAAATTAACGAATAATGTCCATAATAATACAAATGCTAATCATGTATCACAACATATGACAATTAGTCACAACTGTAGATCTACAATATTTATGTCACCTTCTACAATCTACAATATATCGTATAATTACGTTTAGGTATAAAACCACGCGAACTGGCAGTCAGACCTGCAAAAATTTTCTTCACAAAGAAGTCTCGTTAAAAGAATGAAATAAAAGTAAAACAGAAATACAAAAAGTTCGTTAATGTGTGGTTCAAACAGATAAAGTAATTTTCTATAATCAAATCTATCAGAAGCCGGATTGTTATAAACTTATGAGCAAATGATATGAGATTCATGCGCACTGCACGTATTATATGTACACGTGAATTAAGTCGATATGTTCAATTACGTTTGCAATAAAATCGATTCTAATAGGAATCTTTCATAACATAATGCGTAAGCAATTTGATTCCTTTTGTCAGAGATCTGTTTAAATCGTTGAACATGCGATTTGAACGGGACGGCATCGTTTCTAAGAAACTCTAAACCTAAAAGAGGATGCAATTGAATCACATTTGACAAAACTACCAATATGCAGGAACATTTCATATTTTGTAGAGCTCAACGAAATTTTAACTGATTCTGTTAAGGAAGATTGTCTACCTCAACAAAACCTACTTCATTTTGCAGAATCAGGTAAGATTTTGCACAGTCAACAAATTGTTCTCTGTCCACAAATTGATAACTCAGTTTGCTGCTTCAGCGAAATATTCTTTTCGTGATGAAACAGTTTTTGAAACTGTAAGTTATTGGGGGCAAACCTGGGCGTGCGCGAGCATCAGTATATCTTTCTTTTCCTTTGGAAATCTGAGCTCACGTCCAGCCAATCGTGCAGTTTCGAGTTCCCTCTCCGCGAGTGATAATTCCATGGCGACGACACCACCGCCACTTTCATGCTCCCTGGCGACCCAATCCAAAGCCATTTGACTGCGCATATCATCATCGAGAGCTCGGTGACTGTAATGGGCGACAACTTCTTGCCTGCTGCACTGTCTTTCTCGCATCGCTTTTAGAGAGCCATTCCAGTGGAGAAGTTGGAATACAGTCATTAGTTCCTGAAATTCAAGCATTGTCCTTCCACGATTGCACTCCAGCATGAAACGGAAAGCACCTATTCCTGTGTTAGGGTCTTCTTTCTCGTCTCCCTTTCCCTGCAAAGATTTTTAAGTTAATCGTTGAAAGCATTGAATTTGACTATAAAAAAGATAAGATAAAACTCATTACCTGAATTTGATTGCTGACTCCGTTTGCAGCTGAAGGTTTGGCGAAACTGGCTCTAGCTTCGGCAACAGCCTTCTCGATAAAATCGTCGGTAATTTTCCGCGATGGGTGTTCATTGAAAACGGAGTTCATCAGTGCAATCTTTGCTGCTGACCTGCGTGCTTCTGCTTTCGTGGGGCAATTTTGAAAACTGCCAAAGCACGATCCTCCAGGAAGAGTCACGTAGCAAACGTAAGGCGGACTAGCTCCAGGCACAGATTCGTAAATTACGAGTGCTCCGTTTCGCAGTTCAGTTCCTCTGCTTTGTTTCATTTGCCAAAATTCTTGGAGTGCTTCAACCACGTTAACTAAA
Organism: Euceroptres primus; assembly: GCA_037177015.1. Taxonomy (NCBI): domain Eukaryota; kingdom Metazoa; phylum Arthropoda; class Insecta; order Hymenoptera; family Figitidae; genus Euceroptres; species Euceroptres primus. Next base: position 38,127 of record JBAGKK010107873.1, read on the forward strand.
AGCGAGAGAATGTAATTTACAGAATTCCAGGGATTTAAAAGGATCGTTTTTATATTAGTTAGTCGTTTTGGGAGTTCAGTTACCTCGGCCGTAGCCCTGAGTGTGTTTAGCGAAACTGTTCACGACTGCATCAACTGCTTCTCTCAATACTTGTTTGGCTCGAGCATCCACAAGTCCATCAGTGACACCCATAGTTTCCGGCACACGAGACTTTGTTTTCACTGGCATCGTGCCCTGCATCACCTTTTACCAGCTTCCAATCATTTACGCTGCAATTCAGAAAAAGTAAATTTTAATACATTGATGAATTATGTTGAAATACCTGTAGGTACCTTATTTTTGTAATAAAACACCAGCTGGTATTTTGAAACAAGAAGTAAAAATACCAAGAGCAGATAATTAAATTAAATAAATAATAAAATAAATATATAAATAATAAATTAATTAAATTTTCTCTTTAATAGTTAATTAAATTTTCTTTTCCTTCAACAAAAAGTACGAATAAACTCCCAAGAGTACACATTCCCGTTCCTTGACTTTGAGGGTATTTAAAAAACAAAAGTCGGTCAAAGTAGGACATTTACATGCGTTCCTGCTCGCAAAAAATGCAGGTACATACCTGATACCATCCAGGGAGGATACTAAAATACAGGATACATTATAAGGATTGATATGAGAAGGATGTGCAGGAAAAGTGGATCACTCGAAAGTTGGGACAATAACTCACCTATCGAAAATGACGAAAAGGATGCTTCCTGGCACGCACGTCTTGTAGAGGCTAAACAAGTGGTTCCACAAGTGGCTAATCGATCGATCCTCAAAAGGAATAGCTAAACCCGACACTTGGAGCACCGAACAACACTCGCGTAAAGTGCACCGGGCCACCTGCGAAGACCTCGATGCCCAGGAATTCACGTAAATTACTCTCCGATCGGCGCACCGAGCGCTGCAGGATCAAATTGCAAGACATATATAACGCGTTTAATGGCCCCAGACTGCTGACGATTTCCAGAAAACCAGGGACGCGAGAATCGATATCGGCGCCCTGTTCTCTGCTTCTATTTGTCAACACTCCATGGATTTTTTAATTTTACACAAACAATGCATATTTAAAGTCTTCCCTGAATAACATAATGAGTAACTACAATTTCTATAGTAAGAAAATTCTATAATATTTTTGAAAGTCTTGTAAATTGAATGGAGAGAAAAAAGTTAGGTTAGCAAATGTTCCAAACAGTCCTAAAGTAAATAGAGAATGAGAGAACAAAATTTTTACAAGTGCTGAAATAACTAGTTTTTTTCTGATACATATTATATTTTTTATGTGGAAATTGAAAAAGGATTTTGTTCCTGAAGGATGGCAGAGGTTCTTTCCTCTTGTGTCTCTGAACAAAGTTCTCATGCGATTTGGTGAATCCAGTACATAACTGAAAGAAGGGTGACAAGGTTTGCAATGTATAGATGCAAGTGTGAGTGCAAAGCAATGAAAAGCAACAGGCAGACGGTCCAGGGCAATGTCATTTGTGCATGTGTGTACACACATGATTGTTGTGCATAAGCACACTGCACAATCCTCCAATCACAAATTCACCAACACCAACACATGCTGCAGTAAAATTCATATTGTCATCGAAAACTGAAGAAACATATAGACAGTAGAACGAGTTTTAAAACTTCAGGTTATGTTTGCAGCGCCACATGTCGACTGATAATAGAACTTGAGAGATAAAGGTCGATAATATTGTGATTGAACCTGATTGGTTAGTCACTTATTGAGGGTCATTTGACCCTTTTAGTGCGAACTTCAGAAATTAATATTATCTATAGAAAGTAAATTATTAAAAAATGTTAATAATTAAAAAGTTACTTACTAAAATATATTTGAACTTCGCAAGATTTTAAATCGCTTCATAATTATATAAAAAATACTAATTTAGAAATATAAAAGTCTATTTACAATTTATTTACTGAAAGTTTTTTGTGGGTAGCGTCTCCATTATCGATCTGTCACAAGAGTGCCTTCCACCCCTATAGGTAATTTCGTAATGTAAATTTTTGAACGAAAAATGTTTTTTGAAGTAAAAAATGATCAGGAAAAAATCATATCTAATTTGAATTTTTCAAAAATAGCATTTTCAAAGCAATACACCCCTATTTTTGGAGCGCGGTATAGAAACTGATAGAAACCAAACTATACGTGGCAGTCGGTCCCATGACATTATGGTTGGCGAGCTGGGGGGAGATTTACGCGCGTATGTTTCCCGCGTGGTCACACACGCAAATGTGCATTTATGTGTGACTGCAAACCCTGTAAACGGTGTGTACAACAGATCAGCTGAGAGCCAGCTGTGCTAGAAGCATTGGCCAATCACATCCAAGTATACTCGCTTACCTCGGCACCCTGAATTTACAGCCGGTATGCACTTCTCCATCAAAGTTCCCGCGAAACGCCATCCAAGATTGTTGCTTGTTTTCAAAGGAATATTTACCAGAAAAAAACTGAATTTCAGTGATCAAGTGAGTGTTTTCGTGTAGTGCCGAGTATCTTTAAGTCTTGGACGCTTTTGTTTCACTCTCCCACTTACAGAACATCGAATTTTGATGTGGCAAAAACAGTTGCAATCAAAGCTTCCTTAGAATGTTTTTCCGGTTTTATACATTTCAAATTCTAAACTAAAAAGGCTGAGAAACAAATGATAACTTGTGCCGTGTGCCGTTTGACTTCTTCAGAGTGATTTACAGTGTTTTGTGCTAGTTTGGTAAAATTTTCTTGGGAAAAACTGCAAAACTCTCTAAGCGTCTTCTCAGGGATGCTGTTGAGATCTGGGGCGCGAGTAAGCTTCGAGATTCGGTCCTTTTTCCAAGAAAAAACTCGAGACTTGTTGAAAGAAAGATCTTGAAGCTTTTGAGTGGGGATTTTCAAGACTTTTGAAACATTTGGACTTTATTTTCGAGGTTATGTGAATAGAGGGCGTGACCGTTCGACACTGCAAGCAGGCAGGGGTTGGTCGTCGTTTCGCGCGCTGGTCTCCCGCGCTTTGCTAGTTAATTTCTCGATTTTTTAGCAAAATTTCTTGATTTCCTTACTTTTTATCGTGCTGGACGTTTTCCGAAAAATTGGGGAAAATTTTCCCCTAATCGGAAAGTTAAAAAGATCGATTTCGAGGCATGAAATAGTGAGCCAAAGCCGAGCCCATGATCGTGCATTATGGCGATCGAGTGCACGTAATCTCCGGGCGCTTCCTCACTTTTTTAGCTTTTAATCCTAAAAATTGTTCCCGGAATTAAGTTTGAGTGTTTTATATCCTGTGGAAAAATTTGGGGACTCACGGGAAAAAAATTTCAACTTGGAAGGAACTTTGCTTTCCGTACTACGCAGCTTGGAAAATGAGCACCAAAATGCCACAGACCAGGTGAGTGACCGTCATTCTTTTCGACGTGAAATTATTTTATTTTTTTCGAAGAATCATACCGGTTGACCTCAAAATGCTTTTTTTTTGTGGTAAGCGGACTCTCAGAAATCCTTTGGGACATTTTTGGTTTTTGGACGGGAGTCGATGTGGAATTATAACCTGTTGCAAAGTCGCACGTTTTTCTGAGTTCTCATGAAATATGGTAGGCGGTGCAAGCGAATTCCAAATTCGACAAAATGGTCGGGAAAACCGATTTTACTTAGGCCGACTGCATTTTCGAATAGATTTTCATCATTAGTACCAAAAGTTAAGAGGAAATTACTTTTCCTCGACGGTTAAAATGACTGAAAGACGAGGTCTGGAACGTCCACGTTTTTAAGCAGTCCAAAGAAGTTCGATATTTAATTACATTTTTTATAGATTTTAACCCTTTTTTCGTTTCAAATTTTAATTGGTAAAACATTTTAGATTTCAAAAAATTACTACAAAGAGATCAGAGTTGATCGAAAGTTATTTTTATATTTAGAGTCTCGTTGGTTAGACAACCTCAAAAAAAATCTGCGACGTGTTGTTTTAATTTCATTTTCCTGTTGAAAAATACTTCTAAAGACGAACCTTTAAATGAATGATAGTTCATAATATAGTTTCTTTTCAATTTATCCACTTAAATAGCACATGAATTTTCTGTTTTTGAGAATTCTTATTCTACAAGTCAAAATTTAGTGAAAAGGTGTAATAAAGATGGTCGAATAAAAATTTGGATATAATTTTAATAATAATTTCATGTTTTTGAAAATTGGCTTCAAACTATAAATTTCCAATGGTGCCACGTATTGTCTAAAGATAATTTTCACCAGAGTTTAAAGTAAATGAAAGTTTTCTAGTAGTAAAATCCTGTCCACATTTAAAATGATTCTTCACTGAACTTGCAGAGTTTGAAGTCTGCGTAAATTTTAGGATAAAAATGCCTTGAGTTTTGAGAACAAAAACTCGACCAGATGTGCCAAGAGAGTCACATTCTTATATACCAATTTGTCATTTTTTTTTCTTCAAAGTGTATGAGTTGTTCATTATGTTGTGTTATCTTATGACTACAATTTAAAATTCAGTAATCTAAGTTTATTTTTTCACGGCTTCATTCAAATACCAATATTGTTCACATTTTCCTCCTCGGCTTTTAATTTACTTTTATTTTTCATTTTTATTTTAAACCTAAAAAAGTTTTTATCCTATGATTCTACATATTTTTTTGAAAGTAAATTTGCAGTTCAGTTTATTTATTGTACATATTACATTCACGATGAATAGGAATTTAGAAAATACTTGCAATTGTAGAAGATGAAAAGTATTCACTTTACAAAAAGTTAAGGAATAAAAAGGCTTGTATTTTAAAAAATGAAAAGTTTTTTTGGATTATTAACTCTGCAGCTTTTCACGGAAATTTGTATGAATTAATTACTATTATTTATTTTTTGGAAATAAAAAATCAATAAAAATCATTTTAGGCATTTAGGGGGTTATAAAGGGGTGAAGGGGTCTTTATTTTCAGTTGTTTTCTGGTCGAAGTAATATCTGATAATTAATAAATATGATTTAGAAATGCTTTTGTATTTTACAAAGAATTTTTTATAATTTATAGAGTAATAATCGTAATAATAGAATAACACCATATTTATAGATAGGGAAACATAACCTATTTTTGTATCATCCATCATAATCATCATGATGCAGTTGAAGACATTACAGAATTAGAAATGGAAAGCATAACAAAGTTTAAATTCTCGCGCGGTTTCAGTCGATATTCGATCGAGTTTCGAGTGTTGACCACTAGGGGGTAAAAAATTCACCCTCCAGAATTTAAACCCAATTTTCAGTAAATTTTGAAAACACTGCACTTCTTAAAATTAATAAAAAATTCTAATATGATGAAAATGTAAAAATTGTCTATTTTTGTTAGATTAAAATAAAATTTTAATTTTCGAGCTTAATGTCCTTAAGGGTGATTATTTCTTAAGGATGTTGGAACTAGAAAGAATTCTATTTTACCAACAATGCATTTTTATGTTTGATGATCGATTGCAGTCTAAAATGTAACGTACAAAAATAACCGTTAGAGAAAGAAGCCGTTGAATTAATTAATAGTAGATTCATTTAAATAAAGAGACAATTATTCAATTTTTTTAATATTAATTAATGGTATTTGAAAATTTTTAAATTAATATATAGCCTTGTTAAGTTATAAATTATTAGGCTGATTTGACTTTTTAAAACTGCGTTATTTAATTTCAGTTTTCCACTTTTTTTTTTGTTTTTAATAAGAAAATTAACATAACTAAAAGGTCTGTAAAGTGGTTAAAATTTTAATTTTCGTGGATTATATTATAAGCTAAGAAATAAATCTTATTAAGCAAGAAATATAAAAAAAAATCGCGTGTGTTTAGTTTGCAGGAAAAGCAGCCTTCGAAGATATACACAAAAGGATCGTCACAAACCCTGAAGCGAAAAAGGCGCACAACAGAATTATCTGAAGATGCAGAAAACATATATCCACCTAACAAAGTCCCAGCTTTATCTCAAGTACCTTATACAGAATCGTGTAATGCAACTAGTGTTGCAGATGGCTCGTACCTTCCCCATCAACAGTCGTCCCCCCTGAAAGAACAACAGGAACCGGTCAGTTGGTCGGATTTGAGAAGTTCCACATGTTTCTTGACACCATCAGCTTCAGGGAGTGGATCTGGCAGACCAAATCCACTACCGTCTTTACCATGGGCCGACGGTTCGCAAGTTTGGTCCATCATGTGCCTGGGAGATCAAAAGACTTTATCTCAAAGAGACTCGGAGATGTTTCAGAGGCATCCCACATTACAACCCAGGATGAGGGCGATTTTATTAGACTGGTTAATAGAAGTTTGCGAAGTTTATAAACTTCACAGAGAAACATATTACCTAGCTATGGATTATATTGATAGGTATCTTTCGACACATCAGAACGTTCCAAAAAGCCAGTTACAACTCATCGGAATCACTTGTTTGTTCATAGCTTCTAAGGTAATTTCAATCATTTAAATTTTAAATAATAAGAAATAGCATTAGTTTGCCAGAATATTTTCTATCTCTCCTGAAAAATTACGAAAGAGGCACTTAAGCCCTTCTGCCTTTTTAAAATATTTTCAAAGGGAAATAAACTTAACAATTTCCAGGGATTTTAAAAGATACCAACTGGTTCTCTTTTTATATTCTATTTTTCTTTTAGGTCTGTTAAGTTGGCAGAACCATTTTGTCAAAAGAAAGTTTTTAAAATGTGAAAATTTAGTACTTATTTAGTGCTAATTTTGTAACACACTCACAAACTTTTTACCCTTTAATTTAAAAAAAAAATGATCAGTACCCCGTTGACTTAACGTTAAGATGGCATGACCACATCTAGAAATAGATGAACAAATAATGCTATCACATTTATCAATGCGTAATTAACAAGTATCTAAGTTACTGGAAAAGATGAGTTACTTGTATCTTTTGCAGTAACTTAGTTTCTTTAAAAAAAAGTAACTGTAACTTAACTTAGTTACTATTTTTGCAGTAACTTGTAACTTTAATTTTATAGTTACTTTTGAGTTACATTTTATTTCAAATTAATATATTGTTCCCTTGCCAAAGAATATCGGGTACTTTTTATTTTAACTGATGTCTATCTGTTTAAACATTTTTTTAATTGGAGGAGGGGTACAATTTAAAGTAACTTTAAAAGGAACTTAAATTACTTTCTCTGGTAACTGTAACTAGTTACTTTTTTTAAAAAAGAACTTTAAATAGTTACTTCTTTTAAAAAAAGAACTGTAACTAGTTACTTTTTTTAACCCGATTCCCGTATCGCTGTTTTTTACCTACGTTAACCGTATAGGGGGTCAAATTGACCTGGTGTCTTGAAAATATAGTAAATATGCATAAAAAATTCTGGAAAAATTCATGGATCACTTTTGAACCTTCTACTTTATGATAAAATCATGGAATTTGATATTCGTTAAATCAGAATAATAAATAATTAACAATAAACAAACGAAATCGGGGAAAAATCTGATGGTTTAAGTTTTGTCTTGGGTCAAATTTACCCCCCGATACGGGGATCGGGTTAAAAAAGGAACTGTAACTGTAACTAGATACTTTTTATTGCAAAGTAACGTAACTGTATCTAGATACTTTTAATAGAGTAACTTACCCAACACTGGTAATTAATTAGTACTGAATTAGTGCTCTCAAACTACCCTATTGCGAAATTAATTACCCTTTAATTTTTTAAAAAAATAACTGGTACTTTGACTCAACGTTAAGATGGCATAAACAGATTTTTTCAAAAACCAACCCCTAACACCGAAAAACTACCCTCAAAAAAATAAATCAGCTTTTTCCAAGATGAAACATATCTTGTTCGTGCGCTATTTTAGGCCATTTTAAATCTCATAGTTTATCAAAAATCCACCCTTGATTCTCAAAAATACCATCCTTATATTCTGGTTAGCTGAGAAATTTAATAAAACCTACTTTCTAAACATGGGCTTATTTACTAGCGGGTCATTCACGCTTTCTGGTATCACTTTGTCAAAAAAAAACAATTAATTAACAATAAACAATTTATAAAATTAATTTTTAACATTTATAAATTTTAAAAATGTATCAGTTTTATTCAGCCAGGCATTTTCAAAGATGAAAGACTATTTCGATTTTGTGACTAATGTGTACCCATAAAGTAACACATTTTTTTAAAACTTTTTTTTAATAATTTAGTTTTTATCAAATTTTACCCTTTTGCGAAAATAATTGCATTCTGAATATTTTTAAAAATTACTATAGTACCGCTGAATGAACGTTAAGCTGGCATGAGCTTATTGAAAAATACTTAAACAATTAATCACATTGATCAAATCCTCATTATCTAGAACTCAATTAGTGCTCTCAAAGTACCCTATCGCAAAATTAATTACCCGTTAATTTTTAAAAAATGACTCAACGTTAAGCTGGCACGATCACTTCGAGAAATAGGTAAACAAATAATGCAATCACATTTATCAATAAGTAATCAATTAGAGCTGAATTAGTGCTCTCAAAATGCATAAATAAATTTTTTCAAAAAACAACATCAATCATCGAAAAACTGCCCTAAAAAAAATAAGTTAGCTTTTCCCAAGATTAAACACACAACTACAGGCATCACAGTATCTATTGTCCTTAAAAAGGTCAATAGGTAAACTTTTTTTTAAAAATAGGTGACAAAAACAATGTTACAGAGAAATGTCAAGAGAAATTTTTTAGAACCTTTCTTAGATAAATAATTTTTTTGTTTTGACTTTTATTGTACTCTACCTTTTTTAGAATAAAAGGTGAATTTTCGTTTTTTAGACAGAAAAACAAATCCTATGCCATAAACGTAAAAATTTAGAAAATTGAACTGTTGAGGCTTTTGAGTAAATAAATCGTTGGAATTTTCTCAATAAAAACCAATAAACTCAATTTTTCAATGTTTCAAATATCAAAAACTTCAGTATTTTCAAAATTATTAAATTCCACAAATTATAAAAATTCAGAAATTTTAAATTCGCAAAATTATAAGGTGTACGAAATTTATAATTTCTAAAATTCTGAAATTTTCAAAATTATAGAACTTCCGAAAACGTACAAAATTTAATATTTATTATTTTCAACACTATTAATCTTTCAGTATTATTCTATAATATCGAAAATTTTATCTTTTCGGGAGTTTTAAATTTCAGAAGTTTAATAATTTCGTTGACACTGAAGCTGGTGGTCCAGCTTTAGCGGCCAGGAAAAATTCCAACTTCAACTCGTTGTTCCCAATCTTGCCCGAAAACGATTTGCACGGCGGGACACAACGTAGCGTGAAGACGAAAAAAGATAAGATGATGCATGTAGAGCTCCTTTTTTATGCAAAAGTTGAAAAAAATAACTAAATAAAAATATATCACAGAAGTACTCTTTTTCATGATTTGATTTCTTCCAGTCATAGTTCGGATCCATCAAGTGTACAATTTATATCTTCTCCAAATTAAATTTTCATTCCATTTGGTAAATAGAGTAATAAATTAAGATCTTGCTGTTTTAATCTTTTAACTTCTGAAGAATTCTTCATTTTTTTACGTATATTTTGAGTACGGGAAATCTAGAGTTGAAACAAAATTTTAAGTAATTTGCAAAGCTTCTAAAATTATTTTGGTTCTATGAAAGATATATTTTCTCTCAGAAAATTTCAATTAACTTACACAATATTTTTGAAGATTTGGCATATTATATGGATTCCGAAAAAAGTTGCTTTTGGCGATTTTTACAACTCTGAGAATAGTGACTTTTTAAAACTGATTTTAGAACTAATTGAGGGACATCATTGTAATTTTTTTTTAGAATTTTTGAAATTCAATATTTCGAAAAGTTATCAACGGATTTGGGTTTTCTTTTTCTTGTTTTGTTGGGAAAAGTAATTTCTACAAGTTTTGTGTGAAATTCTTTTTAATAAAAACAAAATTGAGGCTCCGGATTCTATACCCCGCATAAAATTTGCGTGGCCGCTTCACGCCGCTCGAGTTGGCCCCTGACGGCATGAAAATAATTTTTTCGAAAATTTAACTTTTTAACATATCACTTGGTAGGAAATTTCATGGTGCATCTTTTTTCTTCCAGCAAAAAAGTTGTATCTCTTACCGCTTCTGTAAAAAATTAAAAAAACTTGATTTTTCAGACAAGAAAATTTACTAAATATTTTCACTTTAACTCGCTCCGAAAGACTAAATTCTCA